>JARQOD010001715.1:0-37060 GCA_033576555.1 Oophaga sylvatica | reverse complement strand
TTTAAAAAACTGCATGTTAAAGGGTAGTGCCAAACAATAGATATCAGGTACACCCATTCTAAGCTTAAACAAGTAAACCAAATTTAAAACCATTCCAAGATTATTTGGTAACAAATCTGTAACAAAATAATTGTGACAATTATGGCAGATTCCAAATTCTAACACAAATGCAACACAAAACATACTTTGCTAAAGGTATGAGGTGAACTTCTCACTCCAAAACTTTGACCAACCAACTCCATCATGCCTCAAATGCTGCAATTTGGAAGTGCATAATGGGGGTTGAACTTTGACAAACTGCTGCGAAGGAACCTTCTGTTTCTTGGCTTTTAAAAAAAGCATACAAGTAAATAAAAAATACATTGTTGATTAAGGGACGATGTACACCTGTAATATTGTTCAAACCAATGGATGTAGGACATTCCTCTTCAACATTCTATATTTTGTCTTTGAAAAAATACATTTTAGTTAAAAAAAAAAACCCTGTTCAGTACTGGAAAGGCCCGTTTTTACTTCTATATTGTTTTTGCAACCAATGAATTGTTACGGATGGAAGCGCGCACACTAATAGTTAAATTTATTTTAAATGGAGTCAGAACCAATTGGAGATAAATGAAAAGGAGACCACTGAGACACGCTCAGCAGAGACAACAGCAGGCTTGAACAAGTAATGGACTGATCTGCACCAAAAAAGAAAAAACACAATGAAGGAACACGAACACAACTGCCACAATCTGTGAAAAGCTCCTTTCTGTACTTCTATTGTTTGCAACCAATGTATTTATACGGATGGAAGCGCGTCACACAAATAATTAATTTATTTTAAAGGAAGTAGCGAAACCAATTGGAGATAAATGAAAAAGGATGAGCCACTAGACACCCACAGAGTACAAGCCCGTGCTTGAACAATAACTGGAGCGTGATCTGCACTAAAAAAAAGTAAAAAACCACAGCCTGAAGTGAACATGAAACACAACGCCAAATCTGTGAAAAGTCCTTTCTGTATTCTATAGTGTTTGCAACCAATGTATTTATACGGGGAACGCGTCACACTAATAGATTAGATTTTTTTAAATGAAAGCAGAACCAATTGGAATAAATAAAAAAGATGAGCCAGAACAACCTCAGCAAGTACAACAGCATGTTGAACAAAACTGGAGCGTGACTGCACTCAAAAAAGTAAAAAACACAGACTGAAATAACACTGAAAACACAACTGTCCACAATTGGAAAACTCCTTTTCTGTACCTATAGTGTTTGCAACCAATGTATTGTAACGGATGGAAGCAGTCACACTAAAAATTTGATTTTTTTCTAATTAAAGGAGCTGCACCAATTCCACAAATAAAATAAAAAAAAAAAAAAAAAAAAATGCACGTGCAGATGCCTACAAACAGCGGTGGATGCAGAGCAAACTCAGCGTCACCTGCACTGTCCACACACACCTTGCACGAGCTGTTAAAACAAACTGGCAAAAAGAAGCTTTACCAGCGGTTGGTAAACTAGCCTGCCAAGCACAAATTACACAAAAGCAAACAACGTCCCTAAGTCAGCACAGCAGCGTTCGCCCTAACTGAGTTCCCACAGGACCAAAAGGCTGCGGCGCCTTTTAAGGCATTCGAATCATTTCACAGCCAACACAGCCATGCCTTAGTTAAGAACCGCCATTACAGATGGCCCACACTTCGTAGGATCCTCAATTGGCTGACTAAAATCACATTGCCTCTCAAAGAATTATGGGAACCCGATTCCGGAATACAAATTGAAAAATAACGGAATTAAGTACGGAATTCCGATAACGCGAATATCGGCCATACCCATACTTGCGGTACGGAATGTAACACTACTACCTATTTAAATTATTAGGATCATAAAAGACAAAGCTTTAGACAAAAGGCTCAGAAACCGACGGAGTAAAATGATTGTGCCATTGAACAATTGTCAGAATTGTTTCATCATAGCCATAGACTTCTACTTTATTTTTACTGTAAAATAGTTAAAAGGGACTCTTTTCACAAGGTTTTTGACATCCCATCTGACAGCACATAAGACGTAGAAATCCGATCCAGCAATGTTTCACTTACTGAGCCCTTGCTGTCTTTTGATAAAATTTTTTTTCTCTGTTGAGATTTGGAGCCCAGTATGACTGGATACTTGATAGTCTCAATAATAATCCTAGATTTAACAGTTGTTTTAATGCAAGCTTCACTGAGCAGCCTATAAGTGATACATCCGGGAATAAAAAACCCTTGTGCCACATTATGGTGGCTCAGATAGATGGCTAAAACCTTACAGAATCCATTTACCTAATACAAACCACTACAAAGTTTATAATAAAGAAAATCTTCTGCATTGGTTCAGGGCCCCGTTCACCCTGGAATTGTAGAAAACCTAGAACAGAAAAAGAAACAAATAAAACAGAATTCAAAATTTTAACAAGACTGGAATTTAGTTCCGAAACCCCATTTTTTCTTGGGAAGCTGATCACTGCCGTTTTAAAATTCTTTAAAGGAAAGAAGGGGAATATATATGTTAAAACAAAAGTTTATTGTTTCCAAAAATGTCAATGAGTAAATTGACCAATTACCCGGGGTGTTTCCTTTTCCTTAACCATCCTTTCTTCTTGGGACCTTGTTGTGACCCTAGGCCGAATTGGTGCTCTCCGCCTGATAAAATAAAAACATTACATTTTCGGGCACTTAGAGTGGTATAAGGATATGTTCAATTCATCCAAAATTTTTAGGCCGAGGCCGTTCTGCGATGGAGATATCATCTAAAGCCTGTAAATACCCTTCCGAATGTTAAGTGGCCGCTACCGAGAGCACTTTGCCTGGGTATGGTGAGGGAGCTGGAATAACAATCATTGCCAAACATCAAAGCTATAAGAGGACTTTCAGGGCTACGAGAGCTACTTTTCAGCAATGGAATAAGACCATTGTACCGGAGCAATCATACGGGAGTTTGGTCAATGCTGGTGCCCAAATCTTGGTGAATTAAAGGCTGCATATCCCTGTCGGCCGGAAGTCCTCTATTACCCCAAAGTTCGGGGCAGGGGCTCTTTTTGCACCATAGAAACAGGTGTCAGAATGAAGACATAAAAAATTTTACCGAAAAAAGGCAACAAAAACCACCACTAAGGGATTTCACTTTTTTTGGCTGTTACCTTTGGGGGGGGAAAGCCACCATCGACCCCAAAGCATAGGGTGCTTAGAGGAATTTTACAACTGCAAGAACTACTTTGCGACTTTTGAATCAGATTTTAAGACCCGAGTTACCGGAACCTAGCCACCCACACCCGGCATTTCCCAACCCTACTGCTTGCTTGAATTAATGATAACCCCCCTTTGAGTCCTACTTTTAAATTTGACACCCGGGCCCTTGTTTCACCCGGGCATGTGGTCTTCACTTCAGCTTCTTCACTTTCTGGGCCATTTGCTCCTCTTTCCTATTGCTTCCTTCTCTTCTCTGTAGGGAGTAGAAAACAGAATATTACATTTTATCAACAATTTGGTGAAAAGATCAAATGCTTTGCAATAAATTACCTTGACGCTGGGTTGAGGTTTTTTTTCCGATGCTTTCCCGCTACCGGCCAGTGTGTATGCTGGCAGAGGTTCCCAACGTTCTTTCTCTGTAATTCCTTCTTGCGTCAAGTGGAGTGACTGGATATTAGAAAAAGATACCTCTGTGTCCTCTGTTAAATGTGACCGGTCCGGTTTCACCTTTTTTTGCCACTTGACTAAATGGATTAAGTTTGTACCAGATACAATAAGTAATCATAAATACATGGCCACGATCTAAAATGTAAATTTTTAATTTTAAGACTTACTTCTTTGGTGCGATGAAGGTCGGTGGATACATTATATATCTTGTTCCTGCAGTCGATAAGAAGAAATTATCTGGACGTCTTTTTTTTGCCACCCCGTCTCACTTTTTCAAATGATGTTAAACCCGTAAACAAACAAAACAAAGCAAAAAAAGTAAAACCACTTAATAAAAAATTGAGTTCGGGCCCTTAATATTAAGGAAGAAAATTTGAAATAGACAAAATTAATTGCTGGTGCCAATGACCGCACCAAAGGAAGGGGGGGGACGGCCTGAGAAGGGAGGGGAAAATTACGGACTAAAAGGGTGATATCTCTCCTCCGCCTCGTTGTATTCAGAGCATGAAGGCACTACACAATCTAAATAAATAGAAAAGTCACCCACACCAAACACAGCAGACTAAAACTGCCCACCATATTTAAAGTGCAGAACATCTGTGATAAGGGAAGCAATCTGCTCCTATGATAATTCACGGATGCGCGCAACAAACATTATTTTAATAAATGCACTATTCTGGACACCACTATTATGGATAGCATCCTGGATACTGCGGGAAATAAGGGAAAACTCCCAACACACCTGCAGGAGGATGTAGCACCACTTGTCCTGTAAATCTGGTTAAAGGGAGGATCACTAAAGTGACAGAATGCCACTAATCCTACGGGTTGAAGTCATGACAACTAATAGATCCCTCTGTAATGTGTGGTGCCGTCATAGTGACAGGAACATACTTACCATTTCTTCTTCTTCAGTAAGCACAAAACAGGCTACTTGGGGGGCAGCAGTCTTATGGGATTTACCCGACAATTATTAGCTGTTCATTTTGATAGATGTGACCATCCTCTCTGTCCACTCAGAAACCTGTGAGTAAGACATGGGACAGTTAGATAGACATGTGGCTTTAAATAAGGATAATGAGCAGGTTGTACTTACAGTCATGTTTCTGACAACTCCTGGTCTTTGTAAGATGTTTTAGTACGATAAAGGCCCAAGGTAATAGAGAATCTCCAACTGATGCACTTCTTTTCGGGATCCTACTTGGACATCCTCGATGGCTTTGAAGGAAAGCTGACTTTGCGACGGTCAGGATCTCCCGGCATTGCTGAGGTGTTTTGTCCAATATATGCAACTCCAGGTACCAAGAAAGATTAATAAATGTGACTGATAGGTGAGGCCTATTTTTAAGTCAGTGTTGTGAAAAATCCTGGAGGAGAGAGAAAAGAAAAAAAAAAGAATAATTGTGCATACCTCTGAATGGATAAAAAATGCTGAATACCTTGCTGACAACGTCTTTTGCAACTCCCTTGGAAAATTTCTTCTAATATCCGCAGTCACATACTGGAAATACTTCATTGCCTTGAAGAGTTCTTCATTTTATCGCGTAAATTGTTTGCAAATAGTTGATAAATGTAACAAATTTCCGGACATCCTTAATGTATTGGTGACAGTTTGGTGCACAGACCGAGATCTTGAAGGTTTTTGAAAAATAATGGGCGTTTTCAATCTTTGTCGCAAAGTTGAGGCTCACACGACGATTGTTCATAAAGTATAGAAATCTTGACACATTTTCAACAATTTGTTTGTATCTTCCAGCTTGCAATGGTTCTGTCAATAAGAGAAAAAAACCTTTTAATATTGGATGAGACAGAGAATGGCGATCATAAAAACCTGCATCTTTCATTTTGATCCTCTTGTCAACAGTCCATTTCTGGCTTGTCATCCTACAAATTTGGAAGAAAGAACACAGGTCAGAGTTGAAACAAATTACAAATTTGAGAAAAATACTGTGTAGCATATACAGCATATATATATAGTGACGTCCTGCCAATGGCAGCAGACCATGTTGCCGCTATGGGGCCTGTGAGCCAGGGGTCCCCTGTAACGATGCATTCACGGGGCCCTGACCCAGTGGAAGAATCTGGGGAAATATCGGGGACCTTGACAGCTGGGGGTTCTGTGTCCCCAGGCCCCGACATCTGTGGACTCCAGGTCCGACTGGCAGCAGCACTTTTCTGACTGCCTGCCCTTTATACGCAGCATCCACTGCTGAACACTGCGTGTTGAAGTTCATCTGTGGGTAAAGCTAGTACATATCCTCTACTGGCCCCACAGATAAAAATGTAATGGCAGAGCATTTTAGTATGCCTCGCCCAAAGCTGTGTGCCCCACAGAGCGTCTGTGTTAGGCACTTTTTTGGCATCTGTTTTAATGGCTGCAATGGAAAAGAAATCTATGGCCTAAAATAGGAGAAAAATTACTTTGTAAGGGGTGTAAAGTTGTGGGATATGCTATTAAGTGAACCCAATAAACATTACTGGTATTGTTTGTTTGCTTATATATATATAATAATATATAATATATATATATATATATATATATATATATATGCATGAGAGAGAGAAAGCTACACACACTAACTGACCTGGGCCTGTCTTCATCTGTTTGGGCTGATATTTTCTCTCTTTCTCTGGTTCTGGTTGTTCATTCGGCTTCACTGTCGGATGTTTCAGAGGATGTTAGAGTCTTCTGCAGCTGAAAGATGCACCAATTCAGGATTTGATATGGCTAGGTGTGCCCGTGTGCCAGTTGATGTAAGATGGTCCTCATCTTCAACAGTCCTGTAAATTATAAAAATCCTTAGTAATAACGTGAAGTACAAACTTGAGTAGGCCCAGCAGTGTTGACAATTTTTTAAAGTGGCCTAAAAGCCAAGTGTGCTTGAGGCCAAGGCAATGTTTGAGCAAGGGATTAAAGTAAATTCCTTGTAAAATTTAAGGCCCCGTCACACATAGCGACGCTACAGCGATCCCCGACAACGAAAAACGACCTTCAGGGATCGTTGCTGCGTCGCTATGTGATCGCTGTGAGGTGTCAAACAGGCAGGGCTCACCAGCGATCAGGGGAGCAGCGACATTGGGAAAGAATCGTTCCACAATGTCCTGCTGCTGGTTACCAGGCTGCTGCTGAAGCAGGAGCAGGCGGTGACCATGATAAACAGCGGGTTACTAGGGGCACAAGCGCACTTAGTAACCCTCTGTTTACCATGGTTGCGAGCCTGCTACAGTGAGCGCCGAGGTTACCGCTCATCATAGCAGAGTGGTAACCATGGTAAACAGCGGGTTACTAAGTGCGCGTGTGCCCCTAGTAACCGCCTGTTTACCATGGCTATTTGCCTGCTACGGTGGAGCGGACGGTTATACGCTCATCGCAGCAAGGCTCGTAACCATGATAAACAGCGGGTTACTAGGGGCACACGCGCACTAGTAATCCGCTGTTTACCATGGTTACCATTCTGCTACAATGAGCGGAAAACTCCTGCTCACCCTAGCAGAGTGGTAACCGTGATAAACACGGGTTACTAAGTGCGCGTGTGCCCCTAGTAACCCGCTGTTTATCATAGTTACCAGCCTGAATCGCTGGGTCCCGCTGGTCCACACACAGCGATGTGTGCTAACCAGCGAGATTTCAACGATCAAAAAAAGGTCCAGACTTCCGAACGAGCAGCGATCTCCCAGCAGGGGCCTGATCGCTGCTACGTGTCACACTTAAAGAGATCGCTACTGAGGCGCTGTTGCGTCACAAAACTTGTGACTCAGCAGCGATCTCGCTAGCGATCTCGCTTAGTATGAGGGGCTTTACACTGACCTGTAGACATCATAATCCTCTGTGACGGGCGCCTCTTCCTCTGTGACGGGCGGCTCTTCCTCTGTGACGGGCGGCTCCTCCTCTGTGACGGGCGGCTCCTCCTCTTTGACGGGCGGCTCCTCCTCTGTGACGGGCGGCTCCTCCCTGTGACGGGTGGCCTCCTCCTCTGTGACGGGCGGCTCTTCCTCTGTGACAGGCGGCTCCCCTCTGTGACGGAGGCTCCTTCTCTGTGACGGGCAGCTCCTCCTCTGTGACGGGCGGCTCTTCCCTCTGTGACGGGCGGCTCCTCCTCTGTGACGGGCGGCTCTTCCTCTGTGACGGGCGGCTCCTCCTCTGTATCGGGGGGCTCCTCCTCTGTGATGGGCGGTCTTCCTCTGTGACGGGCAGCTCCTCCTCTGTGACGGGCAGCTCCTCCTCTGTGACGGGCAGCTCCTCCTCTGTGAGGGGCGGCTCTTCCTCGATGACTCTAGACACTTCCTCCTCATTGGACAGCTCTTGCTCCCTGCTTGCAGCTCATCCTGCACAGATGATGCCCCTCATCTTCAACAATCCGTAAATAAAAAATAAAAAAACAACATGTGATTATTTGGCATAGTTCAGAACATAAATGCAAGTCTATAAGCTTACACAAGTATGAACATCAGTATTCAAAGAATAAGATTCTAGTGGGGCATACCTGACCATAGTTGGTTTCTCGTTACGATAAACCCTCTGTCCTCATGAAGGAGATAAGATCGTCCTTTGTAGTGGACCTCTGGAATCTTGTATAAGGGATATATGTTCCTTTTGTTGCAAATGCTATCAGTGAGTTTTTAGATTCTTTCACCAACGCATCTTCTCCCTCTTGTGTACAGTAACTAAGGCATTTGTCATGTAAGATGCGTGGCAGTTGAGTAATGTTTTGTAACATAGTTGGACATGTCTTTGGCATCCTGAAGCCGCTGTAAAAAAGAAAAATGTAAGATCAGGACAATATCAGTGAGAATCTAGCTTGTCACCCCATAATCAACCACATTTTTTTATGTTTCAGCAGGATAATTGGATTTCAAAAAAATCTGATTTTTTTTTTACAACAAATAACAGCTCATGAGGACTCTTTTGATTTTGAAAAGGCACGTCTCATCATTGCCATATTTTTTTTTTTTTAAAAAGATGAGGGCTTGCTCTAGAGTGTATTTTGACCACCAATAGCCAGTCCTCTTTTTTGGTCACAAAAAACGGACAAAAAACGTACACAATTTTTTAAGGAGCAATTGTTTAGCACAAGTTAATGCACTTTTATAGCATACTAACACAAAATTGTGGCAATATTGTGCACATAACACATGCGTTTTTTATCATATGCATGTTCCTAGATCTTGCGCAAATCTGATGTTTTGCAAGAATTATTTAGATGACAAAGATACCGTGCAAAAAACTAATGTGGTGTGACTATGCAAATCTTATACAGTTTTGCACATGACCCGGCACTCATTTATCAGTCAAAACGGAGCAAAAACGAGTGAGCAAGCAAGTGCATATACAGTTTAAGCCTTTTCACACTGCAAACTTTGAAAGATACAGAAAGACCGCTCCAAAAACATAAACCCTTTCTGTGCTGAGCCTGAACAATTCCAAGCCCTAACATGATGTTACAATACACTTTCACACCACAATCCTGCCCCCTCCCCCACCACAGTAATGCAACCAAGCTAAAAAGTTTCCAGAGGTCAGAGAGAGGACATCAGATAATTGCGAAGTATAGTTAGGCACAGTAATACAACCAAGCTAAAAAGTTTCCAGAGTTCAGAGAGAGGACATCAGATAATGCTGAAGTAATAGTTAGGCACCCGATCCTAATACATGCTGTATGTTAAACCCTTCGCAAATCCCCCATGGTCTGAGTGTACCCCAGAATGCATGCTGCAATGGTGTTTCAGAAAGAGTCTTTCTAGAAGCAGCACTAACTCTGCAGATTCACATTTCCCTCCCACTCACTGTCCCAACACTTGTGCACTTACCTTTCTTTGGGAGGCATGGTTGTAAGTGGCTTAATCCACAGCTTCTCTTGTGCACTAATCACAATTTTTGCTCCTGAGCACGGATCAAAATAAAACTTCCCTCCAAAACTCCTTTTCCTTTTCCTGAAATGATGCACTTGTCATGATTGGGTTTTATCTGAAAGGAAACATGAGTCTGCTGGCGATTGGTTAATGCAACTTAGTAGGCGTCGCTTTTTCTTGAGGGGCTGGCGAAGACTCAATATTGGAGTAAGAGCTGGCTACAGGTACTTACAGTACGACCTGTAGCCAGCCCTCACCCTTGAAATAAGTTCAATAGGATGAGAGCGGCTACATGAACTTCTAGATGACCAGTAGCCAGCCCTCAACATTAGAATAGTTTCAATGAGGATGAGAGCTGGCTACAGGTACTTCTAGGACGACCAGTAGCCAGCCCTCAACCTTAGAATAGTTCAATGAGATGAGAGCTGGCTACAGGTACTCTAGGACGACCAGTTAGCCAGCCCTCAACCTTAGAATAGTTCAATGAGGATGAGAGCTGCTACAGGTACTTCTAGGATGACCAGTAGCCAGCCCTCACCCTTAGAATAGTTTAATGAGGATGAGAGCTGGCTACAGGTATTCTAGATGACCAGTAGCACCCTCACCCTGAAATGTTCAATGAGGAAGAGAGCTGCTACAGTTACTTCAAGATGACCATAGCCAGCCCAACCGTTAGAATAGTTTCAATGAGGATGAGAGCTGGCACAGGTACTTCTAGGACGACCCGTAGCCAGCCCTCACCCTTGAAAATATTTCAATGAGGATGAGAGCTGGCTAAGGTACTTCTAGGATGACCAGTAGCCAGCCCTCAACCTTTGAAAAGTTAAATGAGGATGAGAGCTGGCTACAGGTACTTCTAGGATGACCAGTAGCCAGCCCTCACCCTTGAAATAGTTCAATGAGATGAGAGCTGGCTAAAATGTACTTCTAGGATGACCAGTAGCCACCCTCACCTTAGAATAGTTCAATGAGGATGAGAGCGGCTACAGGTACTTCTAGGACGACCAGTAGCCAGCCCTCAACCTTAGAATAGTTAAAAGAGGATGAGAGCTGGCTACAGGTACTTCTAGGATGACCAGTAGCAGCCTCAACCTTAGAATAGTTCAATGAGGATGAGAGCTGGCTACAGGTACTTCTAGGACGACCAGTAGCCAGCCCTCAACCTTAGAATAGTTCAATGGGGAAATGAGAGCTGGCTACGGTACTTCTTGGACGACCAGAAAGCCAGCCCTCACCCTTGAAATAGTTCAATGAGGATGAGAGCTGGCTACAGGTACTTCTTAGGGAATCAGTAGCCAGCACTCACCTTAGAATAGTTTAATGAGGATGAGAGCTGGCTAAGTACTTCTAGGACAACCAGTAGCCAGCCCTCACCCTTGAAATAGTTCAATGAGGAAGAGAGCTGGCTACAGGTACTTCTAGGATGACCAGTAGCCAGCCTCACTGTAGAATAGTTCAATGAGGTGAGGGGCTGGCTACAGGTACTTCTAGGATGACCAGTAGCCAGCCCTCAACCTTTGAATAGTTCAATGAGGATGAGAGCTGGCTACAGGTATTCTAGGACGACCAGTAGCCAGCCCTCACCTTGAAATAGTTCAATGAGGATTGAGAGCTGGCTACAGGTACTTCTAGGATGCCCAGTAGCCAGCCCTCAACCTTTGAATAGTTCAATGAGGAGAAGCTGGCTACAGGTACTTCTAGGACGACCAGTAGCCAGCCCTAACCTTTGAATAGTTAAATGAGGATGAGAGCTGGCTACAGGTACTTCTAGGACGACAGTAGCCAGCCCTCACCTTGAAATAGTTCAGTGGGATGAGGCTGGCTACATGTACTTCTAGGATGACCATAGCCAGCCCTCAACCTTAGAATAGTTCAATGAGGATGAGAGCTGGCTACAGGTACTTCTAGGACGACAGTAGCCAGCCCTCAACCAAGAATAGTTCAATGAGGATGAGAGCTGGCTACAGGTACTTCTAGGATGATCAGTAGCCAGCCCTCAACCTTAGAATAGTTCAATGGTATGAGAGCTGGCTACAGGTACTTCTAGGCGCTCATCTGATTAATTACGGAATAAAAACGTAAACTTTATTGTTTTTTTGGCGCTCTTATTTCACCGCCCGTTTCCTATGCACCGCCGTTCAGCGCAGCGTCCGTTATCACGCTCATCTGTTGAATATACGGAAAAAAAACGTAAACTTTATAGTTTTTTTTGGCGCTCTTATTCACCGCCCGTTCCTACGCGCCGCCGTTCAGCGCAGCGTCCTTATCACCACTCTGATGAATTACGGAAAAAAAAAAACGTAAAATTTATATATTTTTTGGCGCTCTTATTCACCGCCCGTTCCTACGCGCCGCCATTCAGCGCAGCGTCGTTATCACGCTCATCTGATGAATTACGGAAAAAAAATGTAAACTTTATATTTTTTTTTTTTGGCGCCTTATTTCACCGCCCGTTCCTACCGCCGTCGTTCACGCAGCGCCGTTATCCCCCTCATCTGTAAATACGGAAAAAAAACGTAAACTTTATATATTTTTGGCGCTCTTATTTCACCGTCCGTCCTACGCGCCGCCGTTCAGCGCAGCGTCCGTTATCACGCTCATCTGATGAATTACGAAAAAAAAACGTAAACTTTATAGTTTTTTTGGCGCACTTATTTCACCGCCCTTCCTAAGCGCCGCCGTTCAGCGCAGCGTCTGTTATCACGCTCATTGATGAATTACGGAAAAAAACGTAAACTTTATAGGTTTTTTGGCGCGCTTATTTCACCCCCGTTCCTACGCGCCGCCGTTCAGCGCAGCGTCTGTTATCACGTCATCTGATGAATTACGGAAAAAAAACGTAAACTTTATAGTTTTTTTGGCGCGCTTATTTCATCGCCCGTTCTAAGCGCCGCCGTTCAGCGCAGCGTCTGTTATCACGCCATCTGATGAATTTACGGAAAAAAAAACGTAAACTTTATAGTTTTTTTTGGCGCGCTTATTTCCACCCGCCCGTTCCTACGCGCCGCGTTCAGCGCAGCGTCCGTTATCACCCTCATCTGTTGAATTACGGAAAAAAAAACGTAAACTTTTAGTTTTTTTTGGCGCTTTTATTTCACCGCCCCTTCCTACGCGCCGCCGTTCAGCGCTGCATCCGTTATCACCCTCATCTGATGAATTACGGAAAAAAAAACGTAAACTTTATATATTTTTTTGGCGCTCTTATTTCACCGCCCGTTCCTACGCGCCGCCGTTCAGCGCAGCGTCCGTTATCACGCTCATCTGAGAATTACGAAAAAAAAACGTAAACTTTATAGTTTTTTTGGCGCGCTTATTTCACCGCCCGTTTCTAAGCGCCGCCGTTCAGCGCAGGTCTGTTATCACGCTCATCTGATGAATACGGAAAAAAAAACGTAAACTTTTAGTTTTTTTGGTGCGCTTATTTCACCGCCCGTTCCTACGCGCCGCCGTTCAGCGCAGCGCTGTTATCACCTCATCTGATGAATTACGGAAAAAAAAAAACGTAAACTTTATAGTTTTTTTGGCGCGCTTATTTCATCGCCCGTTCCTAAGCGCCGCCGTTCAGCGCAGGTCTGTTATCCGCTCATCTGATGAATTACGGAAAAAAAACGTAAACTTTATAGTTTTTTTGGCGCGCTTATTTCACCGCCCGTTCCTAGCGCCGCCGTTCAGCGCAGCGCCGTTATCACCTCATCTGATGAATTACGGAAAAAAAAACGTGGCAAAACGATGGCAAAGTCGCCAGCTTTTTTTCTGCATGTATGTATATGACGCCACGGTATCTTTTTTAAATAATGATGTAATAAAAATTGGAACTTTTTAAATGCCTTTAAATTAAACTCCTTATTCTCATTTGATTATATGGTCCAATCCGTGTAGTTAATGTTTTACACAGTCAGGCAGCAGCAGTCCTAATCTCAGTGAAGCAACAGAGATAAAAATGCTACACCATCATCCCCTCCCCCATCACAGCCTTTCCACGGAAGGATAAGTGAAAATCTCCTTATTGTGTGTTTCCTGTGGGGGTCTATCGTGAATGAGTGAATGGCTTTTAAAGCACTGCTGCCATCCAGTGTTCAATTTCCAGAAATGCAGCTGAATTCTGGCTGACAAGAAATGAATGATTTTTAAAGCACAGATGCCATCTGGTGGTTATTTCAAGTGGTGAAATTTCGTTTGGGCTGGCTACAGGGCGCATTTTTCAGACCTGGCACGGACGAGCTTTTTGCAAGCCTGTTTTCGGAGCCCTAACGGTGTCGGATCGACCCGCCGCGGCGAGCAGAGCACCTCCCGAGCTGGATCTGCAAAATGGCAAGCGTCGCGTCGTCCTGCGGCGAAATTTTTTCGCGAGGGCTGGCTACCGTAGGTGAGATGTTGCTTGAGAGCTGGCTACTAAAGAAGATTGCAGATAGGATTTCTTTGGAAAAATTGTAAAAATTTTTTTGCGTCGAAACGCTATGAACATTTTACACCACGTACAGCATGTGCTAAAAGCGCGGCACGCTGAATGGCGGCGTCAGGTTCCAAACGGCGTGCGTTCCAGAGCCAGAAAACCGTAGCGCAGACACCGAGGGCTTAATCGCAAATTCCGGAGATTGCTCGTCCCGTCAGGACGAGCGTGGGAGCGCCTGACGCGAATTTGCTCAAAAACGCAACCAGTTGCCCGAATCCGAAGGTGCATCTGTTGAGCCCAGCCAGAAGTCACTCCATCACACTGCATGAGCTCAGGAGCTGGCTCACAAGGCAATCTGCACTCCCCGCAAACGTCTGTCAATTTGAAAAGCCAAAGACATAGAATTATTGAGACCAGAGGGAACATGGAACCCCACCATAACGTCCTTTACATTTTCTGACAGACCCTTCCGAAAAAAGGGCTGTCAAAGCATCATCATTCCATTTGGTCAGGACTGCCATTTTCGAAATTTCTGACAGTACAGCTCAGCATCTTCACGACCAAGCAAGATAGGTAGCAATACTCTGAACCGCAGTGGCAAGCTGCTCCACACGGTCAGACAACTGTGCAAACTCCATTGAGAGAAAAAAAAAAAATCCTCCTCAGCACTCAGAGAAAAAGAGGGAAAAAAAAAAAGGTAACAAACTTTTTCCTCTTACTAATTTTCCCTTCTGTGAGTACCATATAATTTTCAGTCTGGCCGGTAATACTGTTATGTTTCGGTAGCTGGGAGAAACTGCAAAAAAATAGCCAAAGTAGCAATACACCAGAGAGGCTGGAAACTATTGGATTGCAGTAACCTAAACTAAACCGCCACACTAGAAGAAGCCGTGGAGCGTACCTACGTGATCCTTGATGCCTCGTCACAGCCGGAGAGATAACTACACCTAAAGGCAGAAAGATGAAAGCTATTGCCCCAGAGCAGAACCTCAAGAAATAGGAAGCACCCGAACATGTAATGGTGGTTAGACAAGAAGAAAACACGGACACAGACAGAAAATAGAATGAGCAAACGCTGGGGCCCAATCTGTCTAGACAGAAATGTATAGGAAAGAATTCTGATTGCAACCCAAAAAAACCCCTGACAAAAATACCAACACTTCGATTAACAAAAACCTGAATCACACGATTCTACCACCTAAATCAGATCTCTGGTGTAACACACAGCAACACAGCAAATAAAAAGTGACAAAGGAACAAAGCAAACATGCAAACACAAAATGAGCACAATTGCAGCGCAAGACCCCAAAAGGAGACCATGCTGCAGTCAACTGCAAGCAGCAAACTAGCAGTGAAAATCCAACAGAGGAAAAAGCAAAACACTTATCTGAATGAGAGCAGGAAAGCAAGCTGTACTCCAAGCAAGACCCCGGAGGAACAATTGATTACCGGCAAGGCTGCTGGGAACTCAGGTCACTTATATCATACCATTCAGAGCCAGCTGAAGGCCATTCAGTAATTAGTTCATTACCCTCAGCAACCACCGGAGGGAGCCCCAGCTCCGAAGTCGCCTCCAAGGTATTCACAACAGGGCAAGAGAAAATGTTTTGCTTGCCAAGTTCAGGTCCAGGGTTTTTGCGTGACTGGAGGGAGTGGATTTGGCAGAAAGTGCTCCTCCACCCACCACTAGCAGTGCATCACTGACACCTGGAACATTGGCCCAGATGTGTGATTATGACTTGCGGATCCTAAAAAAGGACCCCCGCATTGCCAAAATGATGAAGGATGACAACGACTGGTTAACCAGCATCCTCGATCCATGCTAAAAAGGCAAATTACAGAGCATACTGCCACAGGAGAAACCTAGAGCTAATATTGGCCAACAAAACAAGCAACTCTTGTAAAACCGTTTGTTAGAGGCATTCCCAGCAAACAGCAGCGGTGCAGGTTCTACCACGATCCGTACTGGCATAAATGGAAGAGGTATTCATGGTGCACATAGCCGAAGTGGCGTTGGAGAGAGGGGTTTCATGACCATGTTGTGGACTGAATTCTCAAGGACAGCTCACACGCCTGGTAATCAGGAATGTATAGCAACAGACAGGAGACAACAGGTGTCAACTATGGTTACAAATTACTTCTCCTCCCCTATCGATGTTCTCCCTCACCGGTCATTCCCCTTTGACTACTGGCCTGTAAACTGGACACCTGGCCTGAATTGGTACAATATTGCCTTACAGGAGCTCGCTTGCCCTGCTGGTAGTGTGCTATCAGAAAGAGTCTTCAGTGCTGCTGAATCAATTCTGACAGAAAGAAGGACCCATGTGTCAACACAAAATGTTGATGATCTAACCTTCATTAAAATGAACATGCATGGGTTTCAAAGGATTTTGTCCCACCTTCCCCTGATGACACATAGGTTGCTAACAAAATGGCTCGTTTTGTCTAATCTTCCTCTGACTTCTCAAATTCCTCCATTTTGCAGCTGCTGAACGTCCAGCCTACACCTGAACATAGCCATTTTTGCCACCTCCCTATTTGGGCTGTGCCCCACCAGGGCCGGTGTCACCACCTGGCGCACCCGGCCTAGTGCTGGTGCCCTGAGCAGGTGGCGGGTCCCACTTGGGACGACGACACTGGCACAGGGTCCCTCATAGTACAAAAAACGTCTCTGATGGTGAGTGGGCCCACTCGCCGTCAGACACAACGGGCGTACTATGAGGGGCCCTGTGCCAGTTCCGTCACCCACGAGCCGGCCCCCCCTGCTTGCTCAGGCCCCAGCACTTGCAATACTTACCTCTCCCTGCTCCACCGCTGTGGAGTCTGGGCAGTTAAAACTTCACAATGACAGCCACTACAAATTTCGTTAACTGATCGATGATGGTTAAGACGTAGCTATGGCCTGTCCTGCTGGGCTCTACCTTCAGATGATCAATGGCTACAATTTCTAATGGACATCAACTCACAATCTGATGCAGTGTTGCTTTCTGATCAGCTTTCACAGTTTTCTAGTCACAGACGTGTGACATTCCTGGCAACATTTTTCAATGTCTCCTCTCATGCCAATCCAATAGAATTGCCTATGGCCTTGTGGCTTCTGTCTTTTGCACTCCAAAGAGACCAGTCTGATCATGATAGGCAGTGAGGACCATGTCTACATTTTTTCTTTGGCATCATAATTTGATGGAGACAAATAACGGTGATGGGATCAACGATACTGTGATATAGCAACCCTTTCTTCACAAAGAATCGTTTTCACTGTCTACACAGATAAAGTAATTGAGGATCAGCATCGCCTCTGAAATTCTACCTGGAGGTTTAGCATGATTAGTAATTCCAAATTTCTGCAATCAGTCTACTTTCAGTGTGCACTTGTATACATCGGGTTTCCTGTAGCGGAGAGTCTGGACTGGCTTACTGAGACAGAAATATATACGAACATTTAAAATTACCCCAACCCTGTATACAGCTGTACGCTTCTGATACAGTACACTTTGTCAACTTTTTATATTCTGGTGTAATCCATACTGAGCCTGTGAGAGTCTTTGTCTGACTCTGGAAAATAGTACGGATATTTTAAAATTACACCAACGCTGTATACAGCTGTACGCTCCTGATACATATCCCTTTTTCTCATTTCTATATTCTTGTGTAATCCATACTGAACCTGTGAGAGTCTTTGTCTGACTCTGGAAATCTACACGGATATTTCATATTCCCCTACGCTGTAAAGAGCAGTACGCTTCTGATACATTTCCCTTTTTCTACTTTTTATATTCTCATGTAATCCATACTGAGCCTGAGATCATCAGTGTCTTCCTCCTGAAATATATACGGAAATTTCCAATAATTTAAGTATACTATATATACCTGGTATCTGGTGATACAGTAACCTTTTTGCCATAAAGTCCTCCTCCACCTCCCACTCTAAGTGCATCATTGACACCTCAAACATTGGCCCACATGTGTGATTATTTCTTGTTGATCTGCTTTTTATATTCTGGTGCAATCCATACTGAGCCTATGAGAGTCTTTGTCTGACTCTGGAAATATAAACGATATTTAAAATTCCCCCAACGCTGTATACAGTTGTACGCTTCTGATACATTTCCCTTTTTCTACTTTTTATATTCTCGTGTAATCCATACTGAGCCTGAGAGTGTCAGTGTTTTCCTCCTGAAATATATACGGAAATTTCCAATAATTTAAGTATACTATGTATACCTGGTATCTTGTGATACAGTACCCTTTTTGCCAAAAAGTCCTCCTTTACCCCCACTCTCAGTGCATCATTGACACCTCAAACATTGGTCCATATGTGTGATTATTTCTTGTGAATCTGCTTTTTATATTCTGGTGTAATCCATACTGAGCCTGTGAGAGTCTTTGTCTGACTCTGGAAAATATACGGATATTGAAAATTCCCCCAACGCTGTATAGAGCTGTACACTTCTGATACATTTCCCTTTTTCTACTTTTTATATATCTGTAATCCATACTGAGCTGGTGAACGTCTGTGTGTTACTCCTGAAATCTATACGGAGATTTAAAAATTACCAAAACACTGTGGAAGGAATTTACTCCAAAGACCCTGTGAAAACATCACAAACATTACCAGACCCCAATCAGAGGGCAATAAAACTTTCACACTCCTTATCTATGAACTGTTCCAATATTTATGTTCATCTCTATCTCCCATAATGACAGTTCTGCTTTACATCACTTGTCTTACCTATTGCATTTTTTCTGTGCTGTGTGGTGTATAAATATGTGATTCTTCAGATTTTGTATTAGTTTAGCCTGATGAAGAGACCTGAGTAGTCTCGAAAGCTTGCAATTTGTTTACCATCTTTTCAGTTAGCCATTAAAAGGTATCAACCACTGAGGACTCTCAACTCTAAATATTTTTCTATCTACTGGCTAACATAGTACAAAGATATACATCTTTACTGTATCAAAACACTGTACACAGCTCTACGCTTGTAATACATTAACACTTTTTCAACTTTTTATATTCTGGTGTAATGCATACAGAGCCTGTGAGCGTCTGTCTGTTACTCCGTAAATAAATACGGAGATTTACAATTACCCCTACACTATATACAGCTGTACGCTTGGGATACAGTACCTTTTTTGCAGAAAGTCTTCCTTCCCCAACTGTTTTTGCAACATTGACACCTGGAACATTTGCCCCACATGTGTGATAATTTCATGCAGATCTTTTTATATTGTTGTGTTATCCATACTGAGCCTTTGAGCGTCAGTGTCTGCCTCCTGAGATATATATATTGATATATACTGAGATTTAGAATATTTTGAATATACTAATATACCTGTTATCTGGTGATTCAGTCCCCCTTTTTATTATTATATTCGTGTGTAATCCTGACTGACCCTGTGAGCGTCTGTCTGCTGAAATATATCCGAGATTTAGAATATTTTCACTATACTATATATACCTTGTATCTGGTGAAACAGTACCCTTTTTCAGCTTGTTATATTCTTGTGTAATCCATACTGAGCATCATTGTCTGACTCCTGAAATATATACGGAGCTTTAGAATATTTTCACTATACTATATATACCTTGTATCTGGTGAAGCAGTACCCTTTTTCAGCTTTTTATATAATACATACTGAGCCTGAGAGCCTCAGTGGCTGCCTCCTGAAATATATACTGAGATTTTGAATGTTTTGGCTATACTATATATACCTGTTATCTGGTGATACAGTCCCCCTTTTTATTATTATATTCGTGTGTAAACCTGACTGACCCTGTGAGCATCTGTGTCTACCTCCTGAATTATATCCGGAGATTTAGAATTTTTTCACTATACTATATATACCTTTTATCTGGTCAAACAGTACCCTTTTTCAGCTTTTTATATTATCTTGAAATCCGTACAGAGCCTGTGAGCTTCATTGTGTGACTTCTGAAATATATACGGAGATTTAGAATATTTTCACTATACGATATTTACCTTGTATCTGGTGCAACAGTACCCTTTTTCACTATACTATATATACCTTGTGTTAGGCATCTGGCGACGGCGGGATCCGAACCTGGATCTGAGGAGTCTGTGGTCTCCCATCCAGATTCAGCCGAGGCAGATGCTGCTCAGCTTCACCGTCAATCCCAATGCCTAGCTAATACCCGAGCGGTACAGGCTGTTACTAGAGTCTTTGTTCATAATAGCCTTAAACCTAGGTTACAGAACAGGAAAAGGTTGTTATAAGCCTAAATCCAGAAATACCTGCACTGAGCATGTCCGTGACATGGCGAACCATGATTGGTGTTTTAATGTCAGCTAATCCTTTGACCTGGCATCGCCTGATTGATCACGAATGACGTCATCGGTGATGCGATTGACGAGATGACTGGGGGCGGAGCTTAGCCCTTAAATAGCTTGTCTGTCCACGGCACGGTCAGATCATACTAAAATAGGCAGTGCTCATGTGTGGACGTACCAGAATCTGGGCTCCACATGCTCTCTAGCTTTTGCTCTCCGGGACCTGCCAATGCCAGAGTTTGCTCGGCTAATTAGAACAGGTCCTTCAGGCAGGATTAGCTTATGCCAGGCAGGTAGCCAATGTGGCGCAGTCTTGCTACAACAAGAGGATAACGGTACACCCTGAGCAGACTGCGGGGCGCGTAACCTGTCATCGCCAGCCAGCTGAACAAAGAGTTGCTTAGTCCAGTCGCACACCGGCTGGCAGCACGTGGACATCTCCGCCAGCTGATCAGTCAGTTGCTCAGTTCGGTCTCACACCAGCTGACAACACGTATGCCTGGCGGGAGTCGCATGCACTACCTATTTGCCTTGACGTGGTGGGATGGCTTGTACATTCTTTTGATCAAAATTATGTTTACCAAATACCCTTATTATTATTACTACCTTCATGCATTTTTTGCAATATACTTTTTATTTTATTTTATTTTAGGATATTTGTTTCTTGTTTTTTGTTTTCTCTGTGTAATGGTCATGTGTTAATATGCATTTACATTTTGCATACACATCAACTTACGTTTAAAGCTCAGAGCTAGTTTTTCATTTAGTTCTTAGTGCATCTTGTGCATATAAGGGTGTGACCGCCCTGCTTCTGAGCTGAGAAATCTATCCTGTCTGGCCTATGCTTTTACTGGTGGGTTCAGTCTCTCTGTCCTTGTTCACATTTGTCACTTGACAAGTGGAAAGGTTTTTAATACAAGAGTTAGGACTGTCCCACAAAGGGTTGCCTTGACGTGGCGGGATGGCTTGTACATTCTTTTGATCAAAATTATGTTTACCAAATACCCTTATTATTATTACTACCTTCATGCATTTTTTGCAATATACTTTTTATTTTATTTTATTTTAGGTTATTTGTTTCTTGTTTTTTGTTTTCTAGTTGTCTGGCAAGTGGTTACTGTGCAGTCAACAGGGCTACGTCTACACCAGCCTACAGCACATCTCCTGTGAAGTTAACGGAGATAGTGCAAATATCTCTCTCAGTTGTTACCTTCATACCCAAGGGGTGTTCGGCAGCAGAGACTCTAACTGCATCTCGGCCCCCGGGTTCTGTTGCAATCCATTATCCAATAAAGTTGTTGCAACCGAGCTCATAACAGTATCTGACCGCTAGGGTCTAGCCGACCATGGCTGACAACCATCAGCTGCAGCGCTACGTTCAGCAACTAGAGGCCAGACTTAGGTCTCTGGAGCAGGCAGCTCCAGTTGCTGATCTCACTGCAGTATCTACTCAGGCAGCCGCACAAGCAGCAAATCTCGTAAACTCTGCTGCTGTGAATGCTGCGGTAGCTGCTAAAGTTTCATAACCGCATTTTGCTCTGCCTGAAAAATTTTCTGGTGGCAGCAGATCCTGCAATGCTTCATTCAGCTAGAAGTGATGGAGGCACGGTTCCCCTCTGAAAGGGCTAAAGTGGGGTTTGTCATCTCATTACTTACCCACAAGGCCTTGGAGTGGGCTACTCCTCTATGGGAGCGGAATGACCCGGTAGTGGCCAACGTGGGTCTCTTTCTTAGGACCCTAAAGAGTGTGTTCCTCGGTCCTCAGGTTACACATGATACGGCTCTTAAGCTTCTTGCATTAGTGTAGGGGTCGACCACCGCAAGTCACTATGCTATCCAATTCAGGACACTAGCGGCTGAATTAGATTGGTCTGAGTCATCGCTAATCCCAGTATTTTGGAAGGGTCTGGCGGGGCATATAAAGGATGCTCTAGCCATCAGGGAGATCCCAACCTCTCTGGAAGAGTTAATTACTCTTGCCAACCGAATAGACCTGCGTCATTTAGAACGCAAGTTGGAACTGGGGGCTTCTAAACCTCGGTTTCGGCTGGCGCCATCATTCTCTAGACCCATGTCCAAACCCGTGGTGCCCAACATAGAACCTGAGCCTATGGATATATCCCAGACTTGGAATAGGCTTCCTCGTTTCCGTCCTGCACATCTCTTGGAGTATCCCAATAATAAGGGTTCCAAGCGGTCGGGAAACGAGAATGTCTAACCACCGTTGGAGGAGGTGTGTTAGATTCAGGGACTTCTTCCTCCAGACTAGCATATGAAGTGACGTTGCTCTTTAGAACAACCATGGTTTCTGCCAAGGCGGTGGTGAACTCTGGGGCCAATGGCAATTTTTGTTGTCAACCTTGGCCCAGAAGCACGCGTCCTATGGAGTTACTGTCCAGACTAGAGTTGAGAGAAACAGGTCGTTCATTTTCAAAAATCGCAGATTTTCGCCAAAATCGGGTTTCATTAAACTAAACCCGACCGTGGAGTGAGTTCGGTCTCGTGTTCAGCGACCATTTTACTGGAGTCGGTTTTCCCCTAAACTTTAAGCGTCTTTTCTCGGCCAATGAGCAAGGACGCAGGCTGTGGGCAACGTGATGACATAGCAGCCGGCCAGCACCATCTTAGAAAAGGGCATTGCAGCGATTGGCTGGCTTTCAGTGGCGTCACAATGCATATAAAATCCCTCTGCGCTGATCGCCATTTTACAACTGCCGAACTCAGTGTAGGGGAAGCTTGCTGACTGTGTGTCTGAGCAGGGAGAGTGTTAGGCAGAGCCTAAACAAAAAAAATAACTTTGTGCTGATAGCGATTAGCTGTACAGTGACTGTGCAGAGAGAGGGGAGGATTTTAGTGTGTGCAGCAACGCTGGTGCTTAGGCTGCCTGCCTGCCAGTGACTCTGTAGAAATTGCTTGTGTGGACCATCATTTCTGATTACAGGCCGCCTGCCTATGATAGAGGGGCAATTAATTTGGTGGAGTAGCTGAGCTGCCTGCCTGCTAGTGACAGTCTACAAATTGCTTGAGTGGACCATCAGATCTGATTACAGGCCGCCTGCCTGTGATAAAGGGCCAATTAATTTGATGTAGTAGCTGAGCTGCCTGCCTGCTAGTGACAGTCTAAAAATTGCTTGAGTGGACCATCACATCTGATTACAGGCTGCCTGCCTGTGATAATGGGGCAATTAATTGGGTGTTGTAGCTGAGCTGCCTGCCTGCTTGTGACAGTGTACAAATTGCTTGAGTGGACCATCAGATCTGATTACAGGCTCCCTGCCTGTGATAAAGGGGCAATTAATTGGGTGTAGTAGCTGAGCTGCCTGCCTGCTAGTGACAGTCTTCAAATTGCTTGTGTGGACCATCATTTCTGATTACAGGCTGCCTGCCTATGATAGAGGGGCAATTAATTTGGTGGAGTAGCTGAGTTGCCTGCCTGCTAGTGACAGTCTACAAATTGCTTGAGTGGACCATCAGATCTGATTACAGGCCGCCTGCCTGTGATAAAGGGCCAATTAATTTGGTGTAGTAGCTGAGTTGCCTGCCTGCTAGTTACAGTCTAAAAATTGCTTGAGTGGACCATCACATCTGATTACAGGCTGCCTGCCTGTGATAATGGGGCAATTAATAGGGTGTTGTAGCTGAGCTGCCTGCCTGCTAGTGACAGTGTACAAATTGCTTGAGTGGACCATCAGCTCTGATTACAGGCTCCCTGCCTGTGATAAAGGGGCAAATAATTGGGTGTAGTAGCTGAGCTGTCTGCCTGCTAGTGACAGTCTACAAATTGCTTGAGTGGACCATCAGATCTGATTACAGGCTGCCTGCCTGTGATAAAGGGGCAATTATTTGGGTGTAGTAGCTGAGCTGCCTGCCTGCTAGTGACAGTCTACAAATTGCTTGAGTGGACCATCAGATCTGATTACAGGCTGCCTGCCTGTGATAAAGGGGCAATTAATTGGGTGTAGTAGCTGAGCTGCCTGCCTGATAGTGACAGTGTACAAATTGCTTGAGTGGACTATCAGATCTCATTACAGGCTGCCTGCCTGTGATAAAGGGCCAATTAATAGGGTGTAGTAGCTAAGTTTCCTGCCTGCTAGTGACAGTCTACAAATTGCTTGTGTGGACTATCAGATCTGATTACAGGCTGCCTGCCTGTGATAAAGGGGCAATTATTTGGGTGTAGTAGCTGAGCTGCCTGCCTGCTAGTGACAGTCTACAAATTGCTTGAGTGGACTATCAGATCTGATTACAGGCTGCCTGCCTGTGATAAAGGGGCAAAAAATTGGGTGTAGTAGCTGAGCTGGCTGCCTTCTAGTGACAATGTACAAATTGCTTGAGTGGAGCATCACATCTGATTTCTGAATTCTACTGTAATCCATAGTGAGCCTGTGACAGTCTGTGTGTTACTCCTCAAATATATACGGAGATTAAAATTTTTCACCTTCATCGTATACAGCTGTACGCTTCTCATACAGTAACATATATCTTCTGTGATTTTGGCAACATTTACACAAACATGAGGAAGTATGGTGGAAGAGGTCGAGCACGTGGTGGTGGTGGGGGTGCTGCATCTGCTGCTACTGCCAAAAGCACAATAGCACCTAAGGTAGGAGGTGTTGAGCCTGCATCATCGTCTGGCTACAGAAGGCCTGGAAGGCTCCCTTTTCTGGGAGTAGGTAAACCGCTTTTAAAGCCTGAGGTTCAGGAAAAGGTTTTGGCTTTCATTGCTGAAGCTGCATCAAGCTCTATCGCCTCCTCTTCTGATATTTCAAAATCTGCAACCACTGACTCATCAGTGCAGCCTTCTGGTCCGGACTAACCACTTTCCTTGGGTCCTTTACCCCTACTGCAAGTGAAGGATGCATCAACCAACACTTCAGATTACTCCATGGAGCTCTTTTCACATACCATGCCAAGGTTATTAAGTCAAATGCCTCATTCCCCAGTCCAGGATGAATGTGACACTGAGTACACTGATGCACAGCCACTGCTAGATGATTGTGCTTCCCCATTGAAGCAAAGAACTACCGTATTTTTCAGACCATAAGACGCACTTTTTTTCCTCCAAATTTGGGAGGAAAGTGTGGGTGCGCTTATGGTCGGAATGTAACGTGGGGAGGGGGGCAGGGGGCAGCGGTGGAGTGAGATCGCAGGAGGCAGGAAAATATCCCCTCTTCTGCAGGAGTCCAGCGCTGGGGAAACCACCGGTCCGATACTTAAGTGCAGTGCATATTCATTAGCCGCTTGCCCGCCCACCTATCAGCTGAGCAGTGAGCGGGGAGCAGCAAATGACAGAGCCACATGGTTCCCCAGCGCCTGATTCCTGCAGCAGCTGGGCAGATCGGTTTCTGAAGGAGAAGAAGGCGACAGGAGCAGAGTGCAGCAGGAGGCATCACATACCTGACAGCCTGGGGCTGTGCTGATGCGATGCTGAATGCTCCTGTGGAGGACCTGTGATGAGGTCATGAAGAGGGTGGGCTGGAGCATCACATGACCACACAAAGCCCTGCCTCTTCATGATGTCATCACAGGTCCTGCAGACACACTGTACAACAGAGAATTAATTAAAAGGTTAGTAATACAGCACATAAAAAATCATTCTGCCATCCTGTGGTGGACTATAACTCCCAGCATGCCATAGGATCTGCAGGACATGCTGAGACTTATAGTTCTCCCATGGGATCTTAAAGCAGCACTCCAGTGTTATTTTTCAGTGCTGGAGTGGTGCTTTAAATATAAGCCCCGTGCCCCCATTCTGAGGCTACTTTCACACTTGCGTTTTTTTGCGCAGCGCATCATGCGCACATGAAACGCTTTAAAAAAAACACATGCAAACGCTTATAAACGCTTCGATATTTAGTCGCATCAGCGTGCGCATTACGACCAAAAAATGCAGCGTTTGTATGCGATTTCAAGTGTTTTTGCATGCGTTTGCGTTTTTTTCGGCGCATGGGTTGTCTACGTGTCACATTTCTATCAACTCTGTCTTTATCATCTCTATCATCTCTGTCTCCTATCATCTCTGTCTCTATCATCTGTCTCTATCATCTCTGTCTCTATCATCTGTCTCTATAATCTCTGTCTCTATCATCTGTCTCTATCATTTGTCTCTATCATCTCTGTCGCTATCATCTCTGTCTCTATCATCTCTGTCTCTATCATCTGTCTCTATAATCTCTGTCTCTATCATCTGTCTCTATAATCTCTGCCTCTATCATCTGTCTCTATTATCTGTCTCTATCATCTCTGTCTCTATCATCTGTCTCTATCATCTCTGTTTCTATCATCTGTCTCTATCATCTCTGTCTCTATCATCTCTGTCTCTATCATCTGTCTCTATCATCTGTCTCTATCATCTGTATCATCTCTGTCTCTATCATCTCTGTCTCTATCATCTCTGTCTCTATCTGCTCTGTCTCTATCATCTGTCTCTATCATCTCTGTCTCTATCATTCTGTCTCTATCATCTCTGTCTTATCTCTGTCTCTATCATCTCTGTCTCTATCATCTGTCTCTATCATCTGTCTCTATCATTTTGTCTCTATCATCTCTGTCTCTATCATCTGTCTCTATCATTGTCTCTATCATTGTCTCTATCATCTGTCTCTATCATTCTGTCTCTATCATTCTCTGTCTCTATCACCTTTTTATCTACACTCCTCACAATGCTGCTTGTGTAGGGGGTTATTTAAACAAGTGTTTAGACATTATTTACTCCAAAATCGCATGCGTGCAAAAGCGCTGATGAGCGCAAAGCCATGCGCACGCCATCGCACCCATAGACTGCAATGTTATTTTTTGCGCATAACATGCGCACAAGTGCGCACGCGTTTTTTTAAAGCGGTTCGGCGGAAAAAAATGCACCATGTAGCGTCTAGCGCATATGGGCGCACACCTGGAAAATACGCAGCGCACGCCAAACGCTGATGAACGCGTGCAAGCGCTAGAACCTGTGCCCGCATGTTAAAGATTGGGGAACATTGCGCATGCGTCCGATAGCGCACGATGCGCTGCGCAAAAAAAACGCAAGTGTGAAAGTAGCCTTATACTCACCCTCGAGCGTCTTCATATAGTACTTTACAGACACCACACTGGTCCCGCAGCTTCCAACATAATAACATACTATTATATAGAATAACACCACATATAATAATATGTTATTTATGTTATTAAATATTTTACCACATTTTTTGCTTAAAATATATTTTTCCCTATTTTCCACCTCTAAAACCTGGGTGCGTCTTATAGTCCGGTGCGTCTTATAGTCCAAAAAATACGTCTACTTGAAGTCTACTGCGCCCAAATGTGACCCTGCTGAAACTCATGTGCCCCTTCCCGCATACTGTACTACCTTAGACGGTGACAGAGAGGACTCTGCAGATGAAATTGAAGAGGAGGTGATGGATGACCCAGTTCTTGACCCGGATTGGCATGTAGTGGTGGAAGAGGGTGCCACTGGCAGTAGCTCAGAAGAGGAGAAGGATCTGCAGCAGGTATCGAGATCACATCGGGGTCTATCTTGCAGGCATGTACGAGTCCCAAAAGGTCTTAAAAAAAATAAAGTTGCAGGGACAGTTGGCCTGACGGTCACATTACCAGAGCATGCAAGGGCTGAAAATGTATACCATGGTAGGAAGAGTGCAGTGTGGCATTTTTTTGAACAAAATCCTACCGATGAGGCTAAGGTTGTCTGTAAAAAGTGCCAAAAAACCTTTAGCCTTGGGAAAAATCTCAAAAATTTGAACACCAGTTGCATGCTTAGACATGAACATGCACATGCAAGCGTGGACGGAGTACAAAAACTCAGATAGCACATGTGCACCGGCTCCTACTCCAGTTATCCAGCAACGCTCCATTGCTTCCCCCACTGTAAGGCCACCGGTTGGTACACCACCAGCAAGAAATGTAGAGGTGTCATCGCAAGGTCAAAGCAGTCAGGGAATCACTATGTTTATAGCACGAAAAAAAATGCATCTAGGCCACCACCACCACCATCACCATCAACCACCCCACTCTCAGTCCCTCGTGTTCACCGATAGTTCCAGCAGATACAGCTCTCAAGTTCAGCTCACCTAGCAGACGCTCTGAGTAGGAAAAGAAAGTACTCAGCCTGTCATCCTCGTACATAGGGTTTGAACGCCTGCATTGCAAAATTGATCTCATTAGAGATAATATACTTCCGTTTGATTGAAAGCGCATCGTTCAGAGAACTCATGACCTACGCTGTCCCACGCTATGACATACCCAGTCGCCACTTTTTTTCGAGAAAAGCCATCCCTGCCCTCCACCAGCATGTGAAAGACCGCATTGTCCATGCACTGCAGCAATCAGTCAGTGGAAAGGTGCACCTCACAACAGATGCATGGGCCAGTAGGCATGGCAAGGGCCGTTACGTGTCCATAACTGTGCACTGGGTTAATGTGGTGGATGCAGGGTCCACAGAGGATGGCGGTGGTGGGACAGTGCTGCCTAGTCCACGTTATAGGCAACAGTTGGCTGTAGGCGTTGGCCCCCCTCTTCCTCCTCCAGAAGCGAAAGCTCGGCAGCAGAGCGAAGACGCACGAGCACTCCATCCGCAACTGGCAGTGTTGCAGATGAGGTGTCCCACTATCGAACAGCTAGTGGTAAGCTTCAGCAGGCTGTTTTACAAATGATGTTTTTGGGCGACAAGAGACACACCCCTGATGTACTGTCCCAATACTTGCATCGAGAAACAGAGACATGGCTGGGCAGTATACATCTTGAGCCAGGCAAAGTAGTCAGTGATAACGGCCGTATTTTTGTGGCGGCCATATCCATGTCAAAACTCCGACACATACCTTGCCTGGCTCACACCTTGAACCTGGTGGTGCAGTGCTTTTTAAATAATTATCCGGAGTTAACAGCTCTGCTCCATAAAGTGCGAAGAATGTGTTCGCACATCCGTTGCTCCCCCGTAGACTCCAGTTGCACGCAGAAGCTGCAGCAAGCACTCAAGCTCCCCAAGCACCGCCTAATCATAGATGTTGCCACAAGGTGGAACTCCTTGACAGGCTGTGCGAACAGAGGCAGGCTGTAATGCATTTATGGGAAGATACATGGGCAGGTAGTTCTAGGGCAGACATGGAGTTGTGCAGTGGTCAAACCTGAAAGACCTCTGTAAAGTCCTTCAGTGTTTTGAGGAATGCACACGGCTGGTAAGCGCAGACGACGCCATCCAAAGCATGAGCATCCCACTTATGGAAGAGGAGGATGAGGATGAGGGGGATGATTATTTTGGGGAGGAGGATGCTTCTCAGGGGCAAGCGAACATGTTGGCTTGCCAAGTTCAGGTACAGGGTTTGTGCGTGACTGGAGGGATGTTGATTTGGCAGAAAGTGCTCCTACACCTACCTATGGCAGTGCGTCACTGACACCTGGAACATTGGCCCACATGTTTGATTATGCCTTGCGGATCCTAAAAAGGGACCACTGCATTGTAAAATGATGAAGGATGACGACTACTGGTTGGCCACCATCCTCGATCCACGCTATAGAGGAAAATTGCAGAATATCATGCCACAGGAGAACATCGACCTAATATTATCCAACAAACAAGCAACTCTGGTAAACCGTTTGTTAGAGGCATGGGCCGGCGTCAGCACCCAGCATACCTGGGCAAGTGCCGGGGCCCTGAGCAGGTGGGGGGGCCCACTCGCCGTTGGGCACCCTGGTGCCCGTTAGCCCGAGAGCGGTACCAGCGCCGCCACTGGGCCCCCCCACTTGCTCAGTGCCCCGGCAGGAGCCGGCGCAATACTTACCTCTCCTGTGCCTTCGCAGCTCTGGGCTCCAAGGGGCGCCTGCAGGGCGCCGGCGCTTCCTCTCACAGCAGCGCCGCTGAATGACGTCATCATTCAGCGGCCGGCTGTGGCGGATGCCGGACAGGTGAGATGTGTGTGTGTGTGCGCGCGCGCTGCGGTGCTGTCTGTGTGTGGTGCTGTATGTGTGATGGTGGCGGGTGGGAGACAGTGATGGTGGTGAGGAGCCGGGGCCCGGAGGCAATGATGATGGGGAGGAGATGATGATGGGGAGGCGATGATGATGATGATGGGGAGGCGATGATGAATGGGAGGCGATGATGATGATGATGGGGAGGCGAAGATGATGGGGAGGCGTTGATGATGATGATTAGGAGGCGATTATGATGGGGAGGCAATGATGATGGGGAGGCGATGATGATGATGGGGAGGCGAAGATGATGGGGAGGCGATGATGATGGGGAGTCTTTCCACAGCGCCCTTTCCTGAGCCGTAACAGCGCAGAATGCAGCACAGTGCAGAGGAGAGCTCCATATTTTGTATGGAGCATTATATGGGGACCAGTATCCTGTATGGAGCATTATTTGGGGTCCAATATTCTTTCTGGAGCATTATATTTGGCCCATAATACTGTATGAAGGACTCTGGTTGTAAGGTTCTGTGTACATGTTCCTGAAACTCAGTTTTTCGTCAGCCATTTTACTTTCTGTCTTGCTGCAGCTGTCTTGCCCTCAGTCAATATGGAGTTTCCAGCTTGCATGTTCCCGCCCTGATTCTCTCCCTCTTGCTTCTTAAGCAGCCACAGCTGAGCAATCAGTGCTTCAGAATCAAGCCTGCAGTGAACCTGTGACCTGACTCCTGGAAGCCTTGGACCTTGTACTCCAGTTATTTCCTATTGTGGAACTTTGGAACACTCGTGGACTTTGGAACCTTGCTATTTGATAAATCCACGTTTGCATGGACTTATGGTAACAGAGAAGAGATCCTGAACCTGTTGTGATAGTGATTGCTGAGCTTAAGTTACTCTGGCCTGCTGTGTCTCCTGCTTTTGTATCTGCAAACTGTGTGACTATTATTGCCACTTGTATGAAGTAATACAAGACCTTCTATATCAAACCTGTGACTCCTGTGTTTTCATCGCACCCAAGCACAAGACACTATATGAACTGTACTCCTTACATTACAAGATTCTGAAGCCAAACGTTAGTGTCTGCTGGGTCTGGAAAGGCTGTGTCTGCTGTAACTGTGGATATCAGATGTCCGGATTGTACTTTCTGTGATGACAGTGGTTGTGACTTCTCACAACCATTCCAGGTGAGCAGTTCCCTTAATTTTTTTTTTCTCTCTGCAGTGTTACCACAGGTAAACACTATTGTTTTTTTTTTCTTCTCCTCTCCTTCCAGTACTCCTGTCTTAAAAGATCTGGAAAATGGAGGCCCGCATAAAGGAACTTTGCGGAGTGACTGATAATATCCTTGCAGATTTGCAGACTATAAAAACCCGTTTTACAAACCTACAGGACCTCACTAATCACAATTTGCAAGTGTTTGGACAGACTGCCCAGGATTTGCGAGCCAGGATTGAGGTTCTAGAGGAGCCAGTCCAGGCTCCTGCCGTAGCCCCGAGTTCTGGGATTCCTAAGTTTCCCCCTTTTCGTTTTGGCGGTGAACGTGAGAAATTCAGGGGATTTATTAATCAATGCAATCTTTTTTTTTCTGCACATGCTTCACAATTTCCCACTGAACGATCTAAAGTGCTTACTATAATTATGTTGCTTACCAACAAGGCTTTGATGTGGGCAAACCCTCTGATTGAGACTGAGGATGAATGTTTGGATCATCTTGATGCTTTCATTTCAGCCATGGGGCAGGTGTTTGATGACCCCAATCGAGCTGCAACAGCTGAAGCAGCCATGTTAGCTTTGCGCCAAGGTAAGCACTCGGTAGCTGAATATGCCTTGGATTTCAGGAGATGGGCCCTTGATACCACCTGGGACAGTTCCGCCAAAAAATCTATTTTTCGAAAAGGGTTATCTCCACTGATTAAGGATGAACTTGCTCGTGCCGACCCTCCCACTGCGTTAGGTGACTTTATTAACTACTGCATCCGTATTGATACTCGTCTGACTGAACGCAGGCAAGAGAGATGGTTCGAAAGCAATCGCACTAACCTTTTCCTACCTTCCTCTCCAGCTAAGGAACCTTTGAGTAGGATCACACGGGAACCTGAACCTGAACCCATGCAGGTAGACTCTTTACAACGACGGGTTAGTGATGCACGCAAGGAACATCGTTTTAAGGAGAATCTATGTTTCTATTGTGGTAAGTCAGGGCACTTCATTATAAACTGCCCCAGCCTTCTCGTAAGACTACTGCAGCACTCATTCACTGTGAGTGTTGCGAGAGGGGATCTATCAGGACCGAGCCTCAGGCTCCAGAGAGATCTGCAGCAACAGATCTTGATTTCTCGGACTTAAACTCCGTTACTTCTGAGGACGTTGACTGTGTAAACGCTGCAATTTTTCAAGTTTCCTCAGCGGTGTCCCAGCTGAGTTGTAAGAAAAACAATTCTCATTGCTTTCTTTCCATCAAACTCTGGGTTGACTCAGCTTGGGTGTCTAGCTCTGCTATGATCGACTCAGGGGCAAGTGGAAATTTTATGGATGTCTCCTTTGCTCTGAAACAGGGGATACGTTCAGTGAAGAAGGCTACTCCAGTACAGATGGAAACTGTGGATGGCTCCCTGCTGACCTCTGGACCAGTGGATCAGGAAACAGAGCCTTTGAGGGTCCTTATGGGTAAAGATCATCAAGAGAAACTGTCCTTTATGCTTATCTCTTCTCCCCACTTTCCCATTATTCTAGGGCTACCATGGCTGCAGGCTCAGAATCCTACCATTAACTGGGAGACCAAGGAATTACACTTTCCAGAGAAACAGATGAGTTCCAAAAGTTTCAGCTTGCTCTGTTCCTAAAGGAACCATGTCAGTCCCTGAACTACCAGCTGTATATCAGGACTATGTGGATTTATGTGACAGAAGAACGCTGACCAGCTTCCCCCTCACCGTCCATATGATTGTCCAATTGAATTATTGCCTGGAGCAGAGATACCTTTTGGTAAGATCTACCCCTGGCGGGGCCCGAGTTAAAGGCTTTAAAGGATTACATAACGAAAATCTAGCCAAGGGCTTCATACGCCCCTCTTCATCTCCTGCAGGTGCACCCATCATTCTTTGTAAAGAAGAAATATGGATTCTGAGACCCTGCGTAGACTATAGGGAACTCAATAAGGTTACTATTAGAAACCGTTATCCATTGCCTTTAATCCCTGAGTTATTGGAGAGAGTGCGACATGCCAAAATTTTCTCTAAACTAGATCTCCGTGGGGCCTATAACTTAGTCCGTATTAGACCTGGGGATGAATGGAAGACTGCATTCAGGTCACGCTATGGACACTTTGAATATCTAGTTATGCCTTTTGGTCTGAGTACCGCCCCAGCGCACTTTCCAACACTTGGTGAATGACATCTTCAGGGATCTCCTAGATACATTCGTGGTGATTTATTTGGATGATATTCTAATTTTTTCTAACTCCACAGAGGAACATCATGAACATGTGAGAATGGTCTTGGAACATCTAAGACAAAATCATCTTTACATCAAACTTGAAAAGTGTGAATTCCATAGGACCGAAATTCAATTTCTGGGGTATGTATGTCTACACAAGGAATTAGTATGGATGGAAGCAAGACCCAAGCCATCAAGGATTGGCCAAGTCCTAGAAATGTGAAGGAGGTGCAGCGCTTCATTGGGTTTGCCAACTTCTATAGACGTTTCATTAGGAATTTCTCTGAGGTAGTGTCACCTATCACCCAACTTACCCGGAAAGAGTCTAGGTTCTCCTGGACTCCCCAAGCCCAGGAAGCATTTTCCCGTCTAAAAGATAAATTTACCACTGCACCTATCTTAGTACATCCCAACCCGAACTTGCCTTCATAATAGAGGTGGATGCTTCAGACTGTGCCGTTGGAGCTATACTCTCTCAGAGAACAGGTGAGAAGAATGTCTTGCATCCCTGTGCCTTCTTTTCCCAGCAGTTGTCTTCGGCTGAGAGGAACTACGATGTGGGCAATAGACAGTTGTTGGCCATTATTGCCGCCTTCAAAGAATGGAGACACCTTCTTCAGGGAGCTGCACAGCAAATAGTCGTCCTGACAGACCATCGTAACCTTGAATTTATCAGGTCGGCTAAGTGCCTGACTCCTCGCCAGGCTCGCTGGAATCTTTTCTTAAACCAATTTAATTTTATCATTTCTTATAGACCAGGATCGCGCAATGGAAAGGCTGATGCACTCTCTAGGATTTATTCAGCAGAGACACGTCCACTTACTCCTCCTAAGACTATTCTTCTGACTCTAGATTCCTGGGAGTGATTCATAATCAAGACCTACTTAAGGACATCAAGGAAGCATACCATGCGGATTCCTTTTTGGCACAACCCCCAAGGGACGTAAGTCTTGTCTTTAAGAATGGTGTGTGGATTCAGGGACAACGTCTGTATATTCCTGAAACAGTCAGATTAAGAGTATTGCAACTCATTCACGATTCCAAGATAGCTGGGCATAGAGGAATTCTAAAGACACAGGAATTTCTTTCTCGTTTCTTTTGGTGGCCCACTTGCAGGAAGGATGTTTTAAACTATGTCACTTCATGTGAAGTCTGTGCAAGATGCAAAACACCTCGCTCCTCACCAACTGGTCTGTTACAACCTCTTCCACCCCATCCCGCCCGTGGGGATCCATTTCTATGGACTTCATTGTGGAGTTACCAACCTCTCAAGGGAAGAACACCATTCTAGTGGTGGTTGATCGTTTAACAAAAGCAGCTCATTTTTTCCTTGTGTCGGCTTACCCACTGCAAGACAGACATCAGATTTGATGATTAAAAATGTGTTTCGTTTACATGGAGTACCAGATGAGGTTATTTCGGATCGAGGGGTGCAATTCACTTCAAGGTTTTGGCAAATTTCTGTGCAGCATTGGACATTAAAGTGAACCTTTCTTCTGCTTTTCATCCTCAGACTAATGGACAGACGGAACGAACCAATCAGACCCTGGAACAGTATCTTCGCTGCTTTATCTGCCACCTACAGGATGATTGGGTGGATCTACTTTCACTGGCTGAGTTCTCTTATAACAACTCTCAGAGCGCCTCCACTAAGCAGTCACCTTTTTACTCCAATTTAGGTTATCATCCTAATATTCTTCCTCGATTTCCCATAGAAACGCCTTTGCCAGCAGTGGCTGAAAGAATCACGTCTTTACAAAAGAATATGGATCTTTTAAAGGGAAATCTGGAATTGGCTCAGGAAAGGTACAAGAAAGCCGCAGATAAATTTCGTAAACCTGCACCAGCTTTCAAGGTAGGAGACCTGGTCTGGCTGTCAACCAGAAATCTTAAGTTAAGAATTCCATCATCTAAGTTGGGACATAAATACATTGGACCTTATAAAATCAGTAAAATTATAAGTGCTGTCGCTTGTCGTCTTCAACTGCCCAGAACTATGAGAATCCACCCTGTCTTTCATGTATCTCTACTAAAGGCTGCGACACCCAATAGTTTCCTGGACGTTCTTCTCCTTGCCCTGACCCAGTGCTAGTCGATGGTCAGGAAGAATTTGTGGTGGAAAGGATTCTAGATTCCAGGTTGTATAGAAATCAGTTACAATATTTGATTAAATGGCAGGGCTACCCAGTGGAGGACAATTCATGGGAACCAGTCAATAACGTTAATGCTCCTCGCTTGCTCCGTCAGTTTCATCAGAGGTACCCACACAAGCCTGGTCTGAGGTCATCCGGAGGTTGTCCCTAAGGGGGGAGTAATGTAAGGTTCTGTGTACATGTTCCTGAAACTCAGTTTTTCCGTCAGCCATTTTACTTTCTGTCTTGCTGCAGCTGTCTTGCCCTCAGTCAATATGGAGTTTCCAGCTTGCATGTTCCCGCCCTGATTCTCTCCCTCTTGCTTCTTAAGCAGCCACAGCTGAGCAATCAGTGCTTCAGAATCAAGCCTGCAGTGAACCTGTGACCTGACTCCTGGAAGCCTTGGACCTTGTACTCCAGTTATTTCCTATTGTGGAACTTTGGAACACTCGTGGACTTTGGAACCTTGCTATTTGATAAATCCACGTTTGCATGGACTTATGGTAACAGAGAAGAGATCCTGAACCTGTTGTGATAGTGATTGCTGAGCTTAAGTTACTCTGGCCTGCTGTGTCTCTGCTTTTGTATCTGCAAACTGTGTGACTATTATTGCCACTTGTATGAAGTAATACAAGACCTTCTATATCAAACTGTGACTCCTGTGTTTTCATCGCACCCAAGCACAAGACACTATATGAACTGTACTCCTTACATTACACTGGTGCCCATAATATTGTATGGAGGACTGTACTGTCCAGTCTGTACTGTGCGCTGTGAGGATTTGGCGGTTTCTGAGCTATTGTAGAATTTACAATAGATATCATTCATGTAATGGAAGAAGTGAAGTGTTTGGCATTGTACTATACCCATATTTCTCTGCCGTATCTGTGCATCATGAATCGTGGTGAGTTAAAGGGGCCCACTGAGACTCTCTCGCCCGGGGACCATAAAAACTGGAGCCAGCCCTGGTTAGAGGCATTCCCATCTAACAGCAGCGTTGCAGGTTCTACCACGAGTCGTCCTGGGCCAAATTGAAGAGGTGTTCGTGGTCGACACAGCCGAAGTGGCATTTCATGGGGTTTCATGACCATGTTGTGGACTGATTTCTCACGGACACCTCACACGCATGGTAATAATCTGCAATCTATTGCAACAGACAGGAGACAGCAGTTGTCAACTATGGTTACAAATTACTTCTCCTCCCCTATCGATGTTCTCCTACACCCGTCATTCCCCTTTTACTACAGGGCCTGTAAACTGGACACCTGGCCTGAATTGGCACAATATGCTTTACAGGAGCTTGCTTGCCCTGCTGGTAGTGTGCTATCAGAAAGAGTATTCAGTGCTGCTGGGTCAATCCTGACAGAAAGAAGGACCCGGCTGTCTACAGAAAACGTT
>JARQOD010001714.1:12500-91522 GCA_033576555.1 Oophaga sylvatica | reverse complement strand
TTCTTATGTGTTTGTGCTGATAGCAATTGTGCTGTACAGTTAGTGTGCTCTCACAGGGGAGGATTTTCTTGTGTGCAGCAGTTCTGGTTATTAGGCTGCCTGATAGCTGTGTTGCTGTGTGTAAACTGCTGTGCAGACTGCTTTTTACACAGCACTAATACTTTTATTCTTTTATTCTGCACAGTTACCGAGCGTTCATTTGTTCCCACTCCGTATAGAGCTGTAAGCTCCTCACACACTACCGTGTACCAGCTGGTATCACGGACAAATACATGCTGACTATTTGTTTGTGACTCCGGAAATATATACGGAGATTTAAATTTTCCCCTACACTGTATACAGCTGTACGCTTCTGATACAGTAACGTTTTTCTGCCTTTTGTATTACGGTCAAATCCATACTGAGTGAGCGTCTGTGTGTGACGTCAGGAAAGATAATCATGAGAAGAATATTAGATTATTTTCCCCTACACTGTATACAACTGTAAGCTTCAGATACAGTACCGTTTTTCTGCCTTTTGTTTTACGGTCAAATCCATACTGAGAGAGCGTCTGTGTTTGACTCCAGAAATATATATACGGAGATTTAAATTTTCACCTACACTGTAAACAGCTGTACGCTTCTGATGCAGTACCGTTTTTCTGCTTTTTGTATTCTGGTCAAATCCATACTGAGTGTCTGTGTCTGTGTCTGTGTGTGACTCCGAAATATATCCGGAGATTTAAATTTTTCCCTACACACTTCTGATACAGTACCGTTTTTCTGCCTTTTGTATTCCGGTCAAATCCATACTGAGAGAGCTTCTGTGTGTGACTCCGGAACTATATAAGGATATTTAAATTTTCCCCTACACTGTATACAGCTGTACTCTACTGATACAGTACTGTTTTTCTGCTTTTTGTTTTCGGTCAAATCCATACTGAGTGAGCGTCTGTGTGTGACTCGGGAAATATATAAGGAGATTTAAATTTTCCTCTACACTGTATACAGCTATACGCTTCTGATACAGTACCATATATCTGCTGGTATTTTTGGTACATTTTCCCAAACATGAGGATGTATGGTGGAAGAGGCCGCGGACGTGGGCGGGGGGCCAGCTGGTACTGATGGTGGAGGTGGTGCCAAAAGCACAATAGCACCTAAGGCAGGAGGTGTTGAGCCTGTGTCACCATCTGGCTGCAGAAGGCCTGGAAGGCTCCCTTTTCTGGGAGTAGGTATACCGCTTTTAAAGCCGGAGCATCAGGAACAGGTTTTGGCTTACATTGCCGAAACAGCCTCCAGCTCTATCGTCTCCTCTTCTGAAGTTTCAAAAACTGCAAGCACTGAGTCGTCAGTGCAGGCTCCTGGTCAGGAACAACACCTTTCCTTGTGTCCTTCACTCCCAATAAAAGTGAAGGATGCGGCAGGCCACACATCAGATTACTCCCTGGAGCTCTTTTCACATACCATGCCTGGGTTATCAAGAGAAATCCTGAATTCCCCAGTCCAAGATGAATATGACATGGAGTGCACTGATGCACAGCCACTGCTAGATGATTGTGCTGATACATTCAACCAGAGCACTACATTGCCCTCGCAGTCTACTGAGCAAGATTCTGACCCTGATGAAACTCAGGTGCCCCTTTCCGCATACTCTACCACCTTACACTGTGACACAAAGGAAGGTGGAGATGAAATTGAAGAGGAGGTGATGGATGACCCAGTTCTTGACTCGGATTGACATCCATTGGGGGAAGAGAGTGCCGCTGTCAATAGTTCAGAAGAGGAGGAGTAACCGCAGCAGGCATTGACATCGCAGCTGCGGTTATCTGGCAGCCCCATAGCAGTCCAAAAACATGTTAAAAAATCAAAAATATTTGCAGGACAGCTTGTCCAGATGGTCAAATTAGCACAGCGTGCAAGCCCTGAAAATTTATCCCATAGCAGGAAGAGTGCAGTGTGGCACTTTTTTGACTTAGACATTTAAACACCATGCACTTGCAAGCGTGGACGGACTACAAAACCTAAGGTAGCACATGTGCACCTGCTCCGACTGAAGGTAGCCAGCAACGCTACATCGCTTCCCCCACTGTAAGCCCACCGGTTAGCACACCACCAGCAAGAAATGTTGAGGTGTCGTCACAAGGACAAAGCAGTCAGGGAATCACAATGTTTTTGCAACGAAAGACTGAATCTAGGCCATCACTACCACCATCACCATCACCAACCCCCTCTCAGTCCGCCATGTCCACCCCTAGTTCCCCCATATACAGCTCTCAAGTTCAGCTCACCCTAGCAGACTCTCTGAGTAGGACAAGAAAGTACTCAGCCTCTCATCCACGTACAATGGCTTAGAACATTGCCAAACTGATCTCATTAGAGATGATGCCTTTCCGTTTGGTTGAAAGCGCAGCGCTCCGAGAGCTCATGGCCTACGCTGTCCCACGCTATGACCTATCCAGTCTGCATTTTTTTTCTAGAAAAGCCATCCCTGCCCTCCACCTGTTTGTGAAAGACAGCATTGTCCATGCAATCAAACAATCAGTGAGTGGAAAGGTGCACCCCACATAAGATGCATGGACCAGTAGGCATGGGCCAGTAGGCATGGCCAGGGCCGTTACGTGTCCATCACTGCGTACTGGGTTAATGTGGTGGATGCAGGGTCCACAGGGAACAGCGGTGGTGGGACAGTGCTGCCTATCCCATGGTATAGGCAACAGTTGGCTGTAGGCGATCTACCCTCCTCCTCCTCCTCAAGAAGCGAAAGCTCGTCGACAGAGCGCAGTTGCATGAGCACTCCATCCGCAGCTGCCAGTGTTGCACACGAGGTGTCCCACTATCAAAAAGCTAGTGGTAAGGGTCGACTACTTGCAGTGAGAAACTGAGTCATGGCTGGGCAGTCTACATCTTGAGTCAGGCAAGGTAGTCAGTGATAACGGACGTAATTTTGTGGCAGCCATAGCCCTGGCAAAACTCATACACTACCTTGCCTGGCTCACACCTTGAACCTGGTGGTGCAGTGCTTCATAAATAATTATCCGGAGTTACCAGCCCTGCTTCATAAGGTGCGAAGACTGTGCTAGCACATTCGTCACTCGCCTGTAGACTCCAGTCGTATGCAGAGTCTGCAGCGATCGCTCCACCTCCCCAAGCACTGCCTAATCATAGATGTTGCAAAAAGGTGGAACTCCACCATGCACATGGTTGAGAGGCTGTGCGAACAGAGGCAGGCTGTAAGGCATTTGTGGGAGGATACACGGGCAGGCAGTTTGAGGGCAGACATCGAGTTGTCGGGTGTGCAATGTTCAAAGCTGAAAGACCTCTGTAAGATCCTTCAGTGTTTTGAGGAATGCACACGGCTAGTAAGCGCAGATGATGCCATAATAAGCATGAGCATCCCACTTATGCGTCTGCTCATGCAAACTTTGATGCACATTAAGGATCAGGCGTCTGCAGCGAAGGAGGAAGAGGAGGAGGAGGAAGCTTTGATGACAGTCAGCCATTGTCTCATCAGGGAACTGTCCTGGACGAGGTGGAGGAAGAAAAGGAAGAGGAGGAGGATGAGGGGGATAATTATTTTGGGGAGGAGGATGCTTCTCAGGGGGCAATAGAAAATGTTGGCTTTCCAAGGTCAGGTACAGGTTTTGTGCGTGCCAGGAGGGATGTGGATTTGGCAGGAAATTGCTCATCCACCCATCACTGGCAGTGCATCATTGACACCTGGAACATTGGCCCACATGTGTGATTATGCCTTGCGGATCCTAAAAAGGGACCTCCGCATTGCCAAAATTATGAAGGATGACGACTACTGGTTGGTCAGCATCCTCGATCCACGCTATAAAGGAAAATTACAGAACATAATGCCACAGGAGAAACTAGAGCTAATATTGGCGAACAAACAAGCAACTCTGGTAAACCGTTTGTAAGAGGCATTCCCAGCACACAGCAGCGGTGCAGATTCTACCATGAGCCGTACTAGGCAACATGGAAGAGGTGTTTGTGGTGCACACAGTCGAAGTGGCGTTGGAGACAGGGGTTTCATGACCATTTTGTGGACTGATTTCTTGAGTACAGCTCACACGACTGTTAATACTGAATCGATTGCAACAGACAGGAGACAGCAGTTGTCAACTATGGTTCAAAATTACCTCTCCTCCCCTATCGATGTTTTCCCTCACAGTTCATTCCCCTTCGAATACTGGGCCTGTAAACTGGACACCTGGCCTGAATTGCCACAATATGCCTTACAGGAGCTCGCTTGCCCTGCTGGGAGTGTGCTATCAGAAAGAGTTTTCAGTGCTGCTGGATCAATCCTGACAGAAAGAAGGACCCGGCTGTTGACCCAAAATGTTGGTGATCTCATCTTCATTAAAATGAACCGTGCCTGGGTTTCAAAGGATTTTGTACCACTTTCCCCTGATGACACATAGATTGCCAGCAAAATGGCTCTCTTTGTCATCCTCTTCCTCCGACTTCTCCAATTCCTCCATTTGTAGTTGCTGAACCTCCAGCGTACACCTCAACATATGCCAGTTTTTCCACCTCCCTAACTGTGCTGTACCCCCCCAGGGCCGGCGTCTGCACGTGGCGCACCCGGGCCAGTGCCGGGGCCCTGAGCAGATGGGGGGCCCACTCTCCATCAGAGAAACCAACTTACTATGCAATACTTACCTCTCCCTTCTCCACCGCTGTGACGTCTTCCCCGTTTCCTGACAGTGACATTCAGGTTAGAGAGCGTGTTGACGTCACGTCTGGGCGCCCTCTGCCTGAACAGTCACAGTGCAGAGAGCTGGAAGATAGTGACGCTGAGTAATCCAGAGCAGAGCTGTGCCCAGCGAGGAGAGGTATTTCATTTTTTTAATGTTTGGAGAAAAATATGGGGAGCATTATACACTGGAGAATTATATATGGGGCCCATTATACACTTGAGCATCATAGATAAGGCCCATTATACACTGGAGCATTATAGATGGGGCACATCATACACTGAAGCATTATAAATGGAGCCCATCATACACTGGAGCAACATATACGGGGCCCATTATACACTGGAGCATCATATGGTGCCCATTATATATGGAGCATTATATAGGCCCATCATACGCTGGAGCATCATCCATGGGGCGCATCATATACTGGAGCCTCTTATTGGGCCCATTATATATGGAGCATTATATTGGCCCATCATACACTGGAGCATCATCCATGGGGCCCATCATATACTGGAGCATCATATGGGGCCCATCATATACTGGAGCATCAAATGGGGCCCATTATATATGGAGCATTATATAGGCCCATCACACACTGGAGCATCATCCATGGGGAGCATCATATACTGGAGCATCATATGGGGCCCACTATATATGGAACATTATATAGGCCCATCATACACTGGAGATTCATCCATGGGGCCCATCATATAATGGAACAGCATATGAGGCCTATTATATATGGAGCATTATATAGGTCTATCATTCACTGGAGCATCATCCATGAGGCTCATCATATACTGGAGCATCATATGGGGTGCATTATATATGGAGCATCACATGCAGCACATTATATATGGAGCATTAATGATGGGGACCATTATATTTGGAGCATTATATGGGGCTCATCATACACTGGAGCATCATATATGGGGCCCATCATATACTAGAGCATCATATGGGGCACATTTTATATGGAGCATCACATGGAGCCCATTATATATGGAGCATTATATATGGGGACCATTATATTTGGAGCATTATATGGGGCTTATCACACACTGGAGCATCATATATGGGGCCCATCATATACTAGAGCATCATATGGGGTTCATTATTTATAGGGCATCATATAGGGCCCTTTATATATGGAGCATCATATGGAGCACATATGGGGCCAATTCTGTATGGAGCATTATATGGAGCCCATTCTGTATGGAGCAATATATGGTTCCCATCATATTCTGTATGGAGCTTTCTATGCGACTCATTATGCTGTATGGAGCAATATGTGGGGCTCATTATACTCTATGGGACCGTCCTATACTGTATGGCACATTATATGGGGACTATCATATACTAGAGCATAATGTGGAGCTCTTCATATACTGTATGGAATATTATATGGGACAAATTATGTATGGAGCAATATATGGGGCTCATTATTCTGTATGGCGCACTATGTGGTGCCCATAATACTGTATGGAGGACTATACTGTCCGGTTTTTGAGCTATTGTAGAATTTACAATAGATATCACTCATGTAATGGAAGAAGTGAAGTATTTGGCATTGTACTTTACCTATATTTCTCTGCCATATCGGAGCATCATGAATTGTGTAATGTGTTAAAGGAGCCCACTGAGACTCCTTTGCCCGGGGCCCACGAAAACATGGAGCCAGCCCTGCCCCCCCTACAACTCTAGCCAAATAACCCCCAGTTTTCAATGCGTTACTATTATTATAAAGTAAATTAAGGTTGACAAGCTTAAGTAATAAGAATTGATGTTGTTGACATTGAAATGGGCACTGTAGGTGTGTTTACTGTCCTCCACTCCCTGCCAACTTTTCTTCCCCATTGTCTTGCATTGGTGTCTGTTCAATTTTCAGTCGGACCTTCGACTTCTCCCAATAGTTGGCCAATTTAGTTTGACTCGATTTTTGGGAAAGTCGGGTCAGGTGGTCCGAAACCCGACTCGACCATCCCGGAGGCAAAGTCGCTCATCTCTATCCATAAGCATTTGACTTAAACACACCTGGGCAAAATCATGCAGTCAATGGATCAGGCAGCATGTTTCAGCTGCTAAGTTTTTTTTTATTATTAAATCATTAGGGTTAGGGTTTAAATCTACAAAATAGTGTACACAAACACAATTACAGTACTATACAAGAATACTGCAAAATCATATATAAGCAAATGTAAAGACAGTTAGGGTATGTCCACATGACAACTTTAAAACCTCTGTGAACCTACCTAGTTTTTCAGGCAGAAGCTGATTCAGGACACTAAGTATCTTTTATAGAGAAGTGTCTTTTTGGGGTTTTTCAGTCTTTTTTTCCTGGATGCTTTTTGTGATGTCTGTCTGCTGGCATTTTTTTTAACTTGTATTGCATAACATAATAAGCAGCTTCCAAACATATGCAATCTGATGAACAGTCAGGTCACTTCTTTAAAATAGCTTTGTTGTTCTATACCGGAAACCGTTAAAAAAGCTTAAAAGACTGAAATATGCCCAAATATTTTTATTTACATATTAATGCATATCCATTTTTTCAGTGTTTTTGTGATTTTCAGGTGGTTATGGAATGTACCCACCTGAAAGATGTCTGCACATACCCTAAGCAACCCACACACAGGGAGGTACAGTAATTAAAGTGAACATGTTAGCATAGAATTCCCTCTCTAAGTAAAGACAGGGCAATATAGGGCTAATAATAACATTCCTGTTACACCACACTCCATTCCCCATTATCTGGGTAGGTAACAGAACTGACTGCATTCTTAGTTAACACAATAACTGCCTAAACCTGGATTCACATACATCTGCCAAGCTTACAGACAGGGAGGATAAAACCCAGGTCACAGTCCAGTCCCAGTGTACTGAAATCTAAGTAGCAGGAAACTTAAACAAAAAAAAAATTAAATCCTTAGCGACCACCAATACGCATTTTAACAGCAGCAGTTAAGGGTACTTATTCCTCAGCTACGCTTTTTAACAGCCCCGATAAATAAGGGTATAGCGGCCAGGGCCGGCTCCAGGTTTTTATGGGCCCCGGGCGAAAGAGTCTCAGTGGGCCCCTTTAACACAGACCACGATTCATGATGCACAGATACTGCAGAGAAATATGGGTATAGTACAATGTCAAACACTTCACTTCTTCCATTATATGACTGATATCTATTGTAAATTCTACAATAGCTCAGAAACCGCCAAATCCTCACAGCGCACAGTACCGACTGGACAGTACAGTCCTCCATACAATATTATGGGCACCACATAGTCCTCCATACAGTATTAAAGGCCAAATATAATGCTCCATAAAGAATATTGGACCACAAATAATGCTCCATACAGGATACTGGTCCCCATATAATGCTCCATACAAAATATGGAGCTCTACTCTGCACTGTGCTGCATTCTGCACTGTTACGGCTCAGGAAAGGGCGCTGTGGAAAGACTCCCCATCATCATCATTTCCTCTCCATCATCATCATCATTGCCTCTCCATCATTATCATCATTGCCTCCCATCATCATCATCATTGCGTCCCCATCATCATCATCATTGCCTCCCCATCATCCTCGCCTCCCCATCATCATCGCCTCCCCATCATCATCATCATTGCCTCCCCATCATCATCACCTCCCCATCATCATCATCATTGCCTCCGACTCCTCATCACCATCACTGCCTCCCCCCACCATCACACATACAGCACCACACACAGACAGCACCGCAGCACTCTCTCACATACACACACACAAAGCACCGCACTACATACACACACACTGATACACACACAGACACATACACCTCACATCTCACCTGTCCGGCGTCCGCGCTCTCTCTGCCTCAGCCGGCCGCTGAATGATGACGTCATTCAGTGGTGCTGCTGTGAGAGGAAGCGCGGAGGCGCCCTGCAGAGGGAGCCTGGAGCAGCGGATTGCGGTGGCACGGGGAGAGGTGAGTATTGTGCCGGGCAGGCTGCCGGGGCTCTGAGCAAGCGGGGGCCCAGTGGCGGCGCTGGCACCGCTCTCCTACGCTGACGGGTGCCGGGGTGCCTGATGGCGAGTGGGCCACCCCGCCTTCTCAGGGCCCCGGCACTTGCCCGGGTATGCCGGGTGCTGACGCTGGCCCTGATAGCGGCCCCCAGCGTTTAAAAAAATTCTTTGAAGTCTTGGCTACTGGGATAGCTGAGACCCGGGAGAACGTGACTAGGGCTGGATTTTACGGTCCCCCTTTCATATTATCACAAAAAAGTCCAAATTAAAATAAATTTCTCTATCCTCTGATTTGATCCAGCATATCAGGCAATAGAGAAATTAGTTCGCCTGAGCACCCACTGGTACCTCCGCCATCCTCGTGTCCTTCTTATCTGTTCTTCGGCCCTCCAGCTCATCTTCTTTGTAAACAGTGTGCAGTACGCTTGCTGGGATCTGCTGGCCAGTACCCGGCAACAATAGAAAATTTTTCTTAATGGTTCCTTTTGATCACTGTGCTAGACCCTATCAAAGTGATTAAAATAAAAATAAAAGTAAATCAAATCCCCCTTTGTCACCCGCTTATTTAGAATAAATTATAAAATAAAAAAAATGCTTTTTTTCCATTGGCTAGAGTTGTGATAAGATTAGGGTTGGAGTTAGAATTAAGTTTTTTCAAAATAAAAAACAAAAAATGACGATATGGTTTGTTTTGAGTTTTGAGTACAATTGAATGCTACTCGTGTTTGCATCTGGTCGTCCGGTATGGATGGAGTATCAAGGATACCAGCATGCTCTTTTTGAGGTGTGTAACAGCCACAAAACATGCAGGACAGGGACTCAAGCTTGTCACTCGAGCACCCACAATATTTGGTGCATACCCGAGTACAAACTGGAGTGAGCACTTGCGCTCAACATTAATGACAACATATTCAATTTGACTATCTAATGTTTTCAAATTCTGTAGTACCTGTGGGTTCAAAATTCTCACTACACCCCTGGGGAGTGGTTTCCAACATGTGGTCTCTTGTGGGGCGTTTTAACTGTTTAGACACATCAGGGGCTCTCCAAGCACAACATGGAGTCCGCTCTCTATTCCAGCCAATTTTGCTTTCAAAATTGTACTCCTTGCATTCCAAGCTCTGCCATGTTACCAAACAGAAGAAATTACACAACAAAATGTTGTAGTCCATTTTGTCTTGTTACCTTGTGAATATGAAAAAAAAGTTTGTCTATAGTAACTTTTTTGTGAAAAAAGATAAATTTCATTTTTTCCTTCCATATTGCTTCAGTTCTCGTGAATGCTATTTCTGAACTATTTTATGTGGCATAACTTTCTCATTTTAGGGCACAAAATTAAGTTTGAAAACTGCTAAATTTTCAATATTTTTGCCAAATTTCCATTTTGTTGTGTAGTACAGTGGCGTCCACACCATAATGAGACAATAACCCTGGAAAGTTCAAAGCAAACTTATTTAATGTCCAAAAACGCGCACAATATCCTCCGAATCGCATCCAGGGCATCAAAACAGTCTATATCCGAGACCGTTTGTAGTGGGCGACTGCACCACTGTCATGCTGAGGGGTGCCAGGAGTTCGCTTCTCTTACCTCTGTGTAGCCTCAGATAAGCTGGCTGTTGCAGAGCCACCTGATCTGCAGCTTGCAAACAAACATAAACACATCCAATCCCTTTAATGCAGGGTTTTTAAATGGAATCTGCGGAAATGGGCCACTTGTGAGACCCGGCTGGAGGGAACGAACTGCCCCACTATGATCCTTGCAGTTTACTCCAAAAATAAAAGCCCATGCTGGGTTTTCTTAACTCTGCCTTGGGCAAATAGCTTGTTCAAGACCACACTTACTTTTATTCTGCGCTGCAATCACAGCTATGCCTGTGACTGCAATGCACTCCAGTGGCCTTAATATGCTTCTATGCAAATCCTGGGGGATACATAGCATCCTTGCATATAATACCAGTCACTGCTTCACAGTTGTCAATAAACACAAATCATATCGAATAAATTTTAACTATTATTGTGAAGTAAATTTCACGAAAAAACAACCTCAGAATCAGAGGGAACCATTGAAGCATTCCAGAGTAATTACCACATAAAGTGACTGGATAGAATTATAAAAATTGGATTGGTCATTAAGAAGTTAACCCCTTCACCCCCAAGGGTGGTTTGCATGTTAATGACCAGGCCAATTTTTACAATTCTGACCACTGTCTTTTTATCAGGTTATAACTCTAGAACGCTTCAACGGATCTTCGCGATTCTGAGAATGTTTTCTCGTGACATATTGTACTTCATGATAGTGGTAAAATTTATTCGATATAACTTGCGTTTAGTTATGAAAAAAACGCAAATATGGCGAAAATGTTGAAAATTTTGCAATTTTCAAACTTTGAATTTTTATTCCCTTTAAACAGAGAAATATGTCACACAAAATAGTTAACAAATAACATTTCCCACATGTCTACTTTCAGCACAATTTTGGAAACAACATTTTTTTTTGTTAGGAAATTATAAGGGTTAAAAGTTGACCAGCGATTTCTCATTTTTACAACAAAATTTACAAAGCCATTATTTTTAGGGACCACCTCATATTTGAAGTCACTTTGAGGGGTCTATATAGCAGAAAATACCCAAAAGTGACACCATTCTAAAAACTACACCCCTCAAGGTACTCAAAACCAAATTCAAAAAGTTTATTAACCCTTCAGGTGCTTCACAGGAGCTGAAGCAACGTGGAAGGAAAAAATGAACATTTTACTTTTTAGTCACAAAAAAGATCTTTTACAAACATTTTTTTTATTTTCACAAGAGAAAAAGGAGAAAAACGACCGAAAAAGTTGTTGTGCAATTTCTCCTGAGTACGCCGATACCCCATATGTGAGGAAAACCACTGTTTGGGCACACGGCAGGGCTCGGAATGGAAGGAGCGCAGTTTGACTTTTCCAAACCAAAATTGGCTGGAGTTGAGAACGGAAACTAGACCCCCTAAGGAACTTATTTAGATGTGGGGTGAGCACTTTGAACCCTCAAGTGCTTCACGCAAGTTTGTAATGTAGATCCGTGAAGAAAAAAAATCATATTTTTTCCACAAGCATGATGTTTTAGTCCCCAAATTTTTTTTTCCCAAGGGTAAGAGGAGAAATTGGACCACAAAAGTTGTTGTCCAACTTGTCCTGAGTACGCTGATACCCCATTTATGGGGGGGAACCACTGTTTGGGCGCACAACAGGGCTCGAAAGGGAAGGAGCGCCGTTTGACTTTTCCAAACCAAAATTGGCTGGAATTGCGAACGGACGCCATGTCGCGTTTGGAGGGCCCCTTATGTGCCTAAACAGTGGAAACCCCCCACATGTGACCCCATTTTGGAAACTAGACCCCCTACGGAACTTATTTAGATGTGTAATGAGTAGTTTGAACCCTCAAGTGCTTCACACAAGTTTGTAATGTAGAGCCGTGAAGAAAAAAAATCATATTTTTTCCACAAACATGATGTTTTAGTCCCCAATTTTTTATTTTCCCAAGGGTAAGAGGAGAAATTGGACCACAAAAGTTGTTGTCCAACATGTCCTGAGTACGCTGATACCCCATATGTGGGGGGGGAACCACTGTTTGGGCGCACGGCAGGGCTTGAAAGGGAAGGAGCACCGTTTGACTTTTCCAAACCAAAATTGGCTGGAATTGCGAACGGACGCCATGTCGCATTTGGAGGGCCCCTGATGTGCCTAAACAGTGGAATCCCCCACATGTGACCCCATTTTGGAAACTAGACCCCTAAGGAACTTATCTAGATTTGTGGTGAGCACTTTGAACCCTCAAGTGCTTCACGCAAGTTTGTAATGTAGAGCCGTGAAGAAAAAAAATCATATTTTTTCCACAAGCATGATGTTTTAGTTCCCAATTTTTTATTTTCCCAAGGGTAAAAGGAGGAGGTGTGGTACAATTTGAAACAATCCTTCATACACAGGCCAGGTTTTTCGGGGCAGGTGTCGCATTGGTAAGTGGTGTCCTTGCGTATTTCCCTTTTGTAACACACTCGGCACTTTTTTGCGGCTTACCTTTTCTTCCAGTTGGCGGGACCACCCCTGGGAAATGCTGACCTGGTATTATACGATCACCTTGAGTTCCGGAAGTACTGGGGCCACGTTCTTTCTGTTTTTCCTAGCGCCAAACATCAGGCCCTTAACCACAACCTCCTGAAACTGATGTACGTCGTATCGCTGTTTTGCGTGCACATCGTGACCAGCAGGATAGCGTTGAGCATGCCATTTGGTATGATTTCATTGACAGGCTTCTTGTACCAACACGCGTGCAATTTCTCCTGAGTATGCCGATACCGCCGATAATGTGAGGGAAAACCACTGTTTGGGGCCACACGGCAGGGCTCGGAATGGAAGAGCTGCAGGTTTTGGACTTGTTCCTAAAACCGATTAATGGGCTGGAATTGAGAACGACGCATTCGCGTTGAGAGCCCCTGATTTGCCTAAACAGAGTTGAAACCCCCCACATGTGACCTGACCCCATTTTGGAAACTAACCCCCTAAGGAACTTTCCTACTAGATGTGGGTTGAGCTACTTTGAACCCTCAAGTGCTTCAACGCATGTTGTAAATGTTAGCCTGAAGAAAAAAAAGTCTTATTTTGAGTTCCTTACAGCATGATGTTGTGCGTTGTGCCCAATTTGTTTATTTATTCCCCAGCGTGGTAAAATGCTAAAGTGTATGAGGAGGCCGGGACGCGAATATTTAGTATGTGAGCGCGCGCAGAGCTGTGTCCTGGTTAGTAACTGGCTGTGTCGTTGATCTTGATGACCCATGGGTATGGGTTGGAGAGGCTGACGCTACTTGTGAGTGTGGAGGGGAGGAGTGTTGACGTATATTTTGAGGGAGGACGCTCAGTAATGCGGAGACAGGCTTGTCTCGGGATGAGAAGACGCAACGGGCGAGTTACATAGTCTATCCAATCCAAAATTTAGCTGGACACGGGATAATAGTGGCGAGACTGCTTCTAATATACTTAGTGCGCCATGTTGCTGTCTTAAGGTAGGAGGGGGTGTGGGGTCTGCCACCCGTTGATAAAAATGGTGACCGGGGTAATACCATGAAACCCCACACACTATAGGGGGAGGACTTCTCCATCGGTTCTGGCGAAACACTAATCACGCCGGTAAGGGAGCACTACATCCAGTATATGTTGCGCGTGGTACTGGGCACGCTCTGAACGCCTCAAGTGCTTCACGCAAGTGTGTTATGTAAGCCGTGAGGAAAAAAAAAAAATCATATTTTATTTACCTCAACTTGATGTGTTAGTCCCCAAATGTTATTGTGATTTCCCAATGAGATAATGGTGCGCGAGGAGAAATTGGACCACAATGCAAGGCACATTGGGGGGGGTGGTTTAAAAGGTGCATTCAGGCCAACATGTGCCTGTCCTCTCTACGATAGTACGAGCGGATACCCCCGGATCCGCTATAACCGCCTTATGTGGGGATAACCGGCACTGTTGGGGTTGGCGCATACCGGCGGACAGTGACAAAGTACACTACGGCACCAGTATCGCCTGTTCAAATTAGATCAAGAATGGGGTAGGGCTATAGAAACAAAGGCGCACACTTGCGAGGTCAAGCGGTCTGACCAGCCCGGTTTGATCTCTTTGTTATCCGCACACTACAAAGAAGATATTGACACTGGCTCGCGACATTGCGCGAACGACGGCGCGCGTAGTCGAGCGGTATCTTAGCGTACGAGCGAGACACTCTGTATGGATCGATCTCAACACTTTCAGTGGGAGTCCAACGCTGGCCTGCCTTGACTACTAATACTCTGCACATAATTTGTAACACAACAAAAACTAGACCTTTCATCTTAATTGAACATATATGCATTAGTGTGCGTAGGTGGGAAGTACCAGCTTCTTTGTAACCCCGCGAAAGTGGATTAAGCTATGACTGTTTGTGTGGTTTATAATGTACTTCCATTCGCGGTATGCGAAACTAGTCACAAATACGAATGGCATGAATGCGACTTGAGGGGATTCATACGAATGGGATCTTTTCTTCTAGACCCGAATATCCTAGATAAGCCCAAGTCCTTAGAGGCACGTATTGCCCTCTCTTGCCGAATAATGAGGAGTACAACAATGAGTGAGCGCCCAAGAAGATGGGTCGCCACTGTTTGTCCTGAAGTACCTGAGACGCCATCATGGTAAGGGAGGTATCTTCCAAACTGTCATGGGCGCCACAGGGGCAGAGGGTCCGTCGATCTGACAGACTGTGTCTACTAGCACTTTTCTATTGTAATTGCGAGGACCGTGGTATTGCGCGAATGGTCACTAGTGTTTCTGCCGCGCGCCTTCATGTCCCATCCGTTAGACGCAGAGCGCCCTCGCATCGACCGGTGCTCGCCTAAACAGTGGTAAACCCTCCACATGATCCGCACCCCATTCTATCGGAAACTGTCGCGCCCTAACGAGACTTAGCTAGGTGTATGGTGAGCAAGACTTTCTGAACCCCCATAGTGTTCTGGGGCTTCAACTAGAAGTACATTATAATGTCCTTAGGTGTGGAAAAAAAACCTACGTTTACCCGCACAAAAATGATGTTTTAGTTCCCCCATTTTTTTTTATTTTCCCATGTTTAAGAGGAATTTGGACACCAAAAGTTGTTGTCCATTTGTCCAGAGTACACTGAACCCATATGTGGAAAAAACTGTTTGGTCACAAGTTGGGGCTCAGAAGGGAAACTTGTGACGTTTTGGGGAGCGACTTTGATGATTGGTCTGCGGCGGCATGTTCCATTTGCAGAGCACCTGATGTGCCTAATCATTAAAAAAAAACCACAAGATGACATAATTTTGGAAAAGTAGACGCCCCAGGGAACATTTCTAAATGTGCCCCCCTTCCTTGTACTAATCTTTCCTGTATAGTAATTAGTATGCATGGAGTGTGGTACAATTTGAAACCAAACCTTCATAACACAGGGCCAGTTTTTCGGTTTCAGGTGTCACATTGGTAGTGGTGTCCTGCTATTTCCCTTTTGTAACACAAATTACTCCGGGGGCAACCCCTTGTTCTGTTTTATTTTTTGCGGCTTAATATTCCGTCCTTTTCTTCCATTGGCGGGGACTACCCCCGAATGCTGACCTTTATGTCCTAGCAACCTTCAGTTCCGGAAGTACGGGGCCCTTTCCTGTCCTGACGCCAAACATCAGGCCTTAACAACTACCTCCTGAAACTGAAGGTAAGTCGTATGCTTTGCGTGCACATCGTGACAGCAGGAAAGCGTTGAGCAGTGCCAAGTTTGGATGAATTATGGACAGCTTCTTGTAACCACACCTTGGAATTCTCCTGAGTTAAGCCGGAAACCCCTATGTGAGGAAAACCACTGTTTTGGGCACACGGCAGGCCAATGGAAGGAGCGCTGTTTGGACTTTTCCAAACCAAAATTGGCTGAATTGAGAACGTGACCGCCATGGTCGCGTTTGGAGAGGCCCTATGTTTGCTAAACAGTGGAAACCCCCCCATGTGACCCCTTTTGGAAACTAGACCCCTCAAGGAACTTAGCTAATGTGGTTGAGCACTTGAACTCCTCAAGTGCTCACAAAAGTTTTGTAATGTTGATTCCGTGAAGAAAAAAATCATATATTTTTCCACAAGCATGAATATTTTAGTCCCCAAGTTTTTATTTCCCTAGGTAAGAGGTTAATTGGACCACAAAAGTGGTTTGTCGCCAAGAACTTGTAGGGAGCTTTAGGCGGCTGCGACGGGCGGGGGGTGGTGGGGGCCTGATGGAGGGGACGGGGGACCGGGGGGTGTGGGGGGAGTATGGTGTGTGGGGGGTTGGGGGTGGGGTGTGTGGGGGGGGCGGGGTTGGGTGGGGGTGATAGGGAATGTGATGTGGTGGGGTGGGGGTGGAATGTGGTGGGCACATGTGGGGCATGTGGGGGGGTTTCCCTTCCCCCCACTCCTCGCTTACCATCCTTCCAACGAATCCGCTCTCGCACTGTTTAGAAAGGTGGATTTTAGGCACATTATGGGAAGGAGGAAGATCCCGAAAAAGAGGAAAAAGGAGAACGTATTGATTACTGACGCCGCTGTTCCAGGGTGCTATACACAACAGCGAAACAAAATAAGGCGCGCGGTCCCCTCCCGTTCGGCAATTCCGCCAATTTTGGTTTGGAAAATGGCAAACGGGCGCGCCTTTCCCTTTCGAGCCCTGTTGTGCGACCATACCGGGCAGGGCTCGAAAGGGGGAAGTGTGTACACCCCCCCATAAATGGGGTACTCAGCTGTCTAGCGCGAGGACACAGTCCTGAGAGGATCAACAACTTTTGGGGTACCAATTTCCTCCTCTTTACCCCGCCATTGACCATAGCCGCCGAGGTATAATCTTGTACGCAACTGCGACTGCTAATGTCGAGGGGTGGAGGGCACTCATGATAAAAAAGTTGCTCTTTATAAGCTGACTCAGTGGGGTATGTAAAAACATAAACAATCATCCATCCGCATCTCTCCCCACCATTTTGATGGTATATGTTCGTTAGTTGCGAAATATAGAGGGGGGTGGGGGGGGGTGGGTTGGGGGGGAGGGAGGGGGTAGGGGGGGGGGGGGGAGGGGGGGTTTTTTAATATGTAAAAAGAATGATTGTGTTGTTTTTTGTTTTTGCGAGTTTCAATTAAGTTATTTTTTTTTGTTAGGGTTATATTTTTATTTTGTGGGGGTTGGGATTGTTTTCTATTCTTGCATTATCACGGATCTACATGACAAAGTCGGGTCACCGACTCTGAAAGTAGCAGCACTTATGCAGGAGTGGGGTATGGTTGGAACGGGGTGGTGTGAGAGGGAATTTCAAGAGTGAGTCTAACCCACAATCTAAATCTAGCTTTATCCGTGAAGTGGTGCAAGGTACTAGATTTTCCGTCGCTGACGCAAGCCGCGGAGCCAAGGGTGTTGTGGAGAAGGTGTCTTTTGTGGGGGAACGAGAGGGGTGGATGGCGGGGGGAGGTGGGGACGGGCGGTGATGAAAACCCCAACATATAAAACGGGGTTATAAAAAAGGTGACTATTTTTATTATTTTAAGAAATAATACGCTGGTCCTAACTCGGTCTAACTATTTGTTGGGTGGTTAAGTGGGGGGGGGGGGCCACCCCAATTACAACTCTAATCGCGCAGACTACGTCAACGCTGTGGTCATCCCTCACGAAAAAACACTCTACAAATAAAAAATCGAATCATAATCTATCACAGGTAAAAACAAATAACACTATAACCTACCCCCTAATACCTTGCCATCATAAAAAACAACATAAACAACTCCTTCTACCAAATACACGAGTCATATTAAGGAATAACTATGTGTTATATTAGATCTTGAAGATAAAAAGTATAAAATAATAAATATTGGGTTTTAATATGGTATTAAAGTTAACAGAAATAAGTTGAATAAATAAAAATAAAAATGAGCTAATAAATATTAATATCAAGGAATATATAAATATTGATGAAATATATAATAGAAATAAATAGATGTTTTTAAGCAAATTTAATAGTAATATTATAAATAAAATAGAGAAGTAAATAATATAATTAAATATATACACAAATAAAAATAAATAAATAAAAGATTTATTAAAATAAAATGAAATATATTATATAACACTAATATCTAACTAGGAATTTTTATAAAAGAATAGATAAATTACATTATTATGATATTATAATACTGATATTTTTTGATACGAGTGTATAATATATAAAAATATATAATGACATGTCCATTGTTAAAACTATTTTTTATTAGATTAAACCAAGTGAATTAAATAGATAACAATCGATAGGTAGATTACTCTCACTTTTTTATAATAGAATGCGAAAATATTAGTAGAATAATATGCTAATCAAGAATCAAGAGTTGTAATAATTATGAGAATGGTATTTATTATATTATTTTTAGTGTCAGTAATCGTAGTTGGTTTTGTATGATATTAGAGAAACTCTGGATATAGTCGATTAGGGGGTCCTGTTTATTGTCATTTGATTTTATTATTTTAATGTTAGAAGCCTGACTCCTGTCAACTGAGTATTGATGTAGAATATTTGAATATTATATAGAAGTGTGAATAAATGTGAATTTAAGAGAGATATCGTAGATTCTCAATAATTTATGGTAATCTGGTGTAGTGTGATTTATTATGTTTTGGTTTTGGGAGATATTGGTGTTTTGATGGATTTGATTGAGTGAGAGTTATATATATTAATTATTTGTAATCCAACTATCATGTGATAATTTGTTTTATAAAGAATTTTTTTAAATAAAAGTGTTGGTAGTAGAGTTTGTTTTAGATAAATTAGTGAAATAATATTTTTTTGGTATATTTTTAGATTTAGATAGATGTATTAAAATTGGATGTTTTGATAGTGGTTTTGTTATAGTCTTTTTTATTTGCAAGATAGTAGTAATGTTATAGTTTTTTTTGGAGTTTTTAATGATTATTTTGTGTTTGGAGGATTTTTTTATAGTATCATTGGTCTAGAGATGTAGTGTATGAGTTTGTTTTGGTGTGTGTGGGGGGGGGGGGGGGGGGGGGGGGGGGGGGGGGGGGGGGGGGGGGGGGGGGGGGGGGTGGGGGGGGGGGTGGGGGGGGGGGGGGGGGGGGGGGGGGGGGGGGGGGGGGGGGGGGGGGGGGGGGGGGGGGGGGGGGGGGGGGGGGGGGGGGGGTGGGGGGGGGGGGGTGGGGGGGTGGGGGTGTGGGGGGGGGGGGGGGGGGGGGGGGGGGGGTGGTGGGGTGGGTGGGGGGGTTTGGGGTGGGGGGTGTGGGTGGGGGGGTTGGGGGGTGGGGGTGGTTGGTGGGTGGTGTGGGTTGGTGGGTGGGGTTGTGGGGGGGTGGGGTGGGTTGGGTGGTGTTTGTGGGGGTTGTGGTTGTGGGTGGGTGTGGGGGGTGGGGTTGTGGGGTGGGGTGTGGGGGGGTTGTGGGGGTTGTGGGGGGGGGTGGGTTGTGGGGTGGGTTTTTGGTTGGGTGGGGGTGGGTTGGGTTTGTGTGGGTGTGGTGGTGTGTGTGGTGTTGGTGGTGTGTGTTGGTGGTTGTGTGGTGGGTGTGGGTGTGGGTGTGGGGTTGGGGTGTTGGGGTTGTGTGTTTGGGGTTGTGTTTGGTTTTGGTGTGTGTGTGGTTGGGTGGGGGTGGTTGTGTTGTGGTGGGTGGGTTGTGGTGGTTGTGTGGGTTTGGGTTTGTTGTGGAGGTGGGTTTGGTTGTTTTGTTGTTTTGTGGGTGGGGTTGGGGGGGTGGTTGGGTGGTTGTTTGTTGTGTTGTTGTTGGTGTTGTTTTTGGTGTGGTTTTGGTGTTGGTGGTTGGTGGGTTGGTTTGTTTGGATGGGTGTTGGGTTGGTGTTGTTTGGTTGTTTTTATTTTTGTGTGGTGTTTTGTGGTGTTGTTGGTTTGTGGTGTTGGTGTTTGTGGTGGTGTTGTTGTTTGGGTTTGTTGTGGTTGGTGGGTTTTGGTGGTTATGGATGTGTGGGATGGGGTTTGTTGTTGTGGGTATTTGTGTGGAGTTGTAGTGGTTTTTTTGGGTGTGTGGTGTTGTGGTGTGTGGAGTTGGTAAGGGTTGTTTGTGGTTGGTTGGGTGTGTGGTGGTATTTGGGGTGTGTTGTTTGTGGTGTGTGTGTTGTGGTAGTTTTGTTGGGTTGGTTTGTTGTTGGTGTTGGTGGTGTTTGGTGTGGTGTGGGGGGTTGGGGGTTTGGTGGTTTGTTGTGTTTGGGTGTTGTGGTTGTTGGATTGTATGTTGTTGTGGTTTGTTGTGTGGTTTGGGGTTGTATGGTTTTGGTGTGGGGTTAGTGTTGTTGGTTTTGTTGTGTTGGGTTTTTTTGGGGTTTGAGTATTTGGTGGGGGGTGGGAGGGTGTTGGTGGTGGGTTTGTTGTGTGGGGGGGGTGTGTTTTGGGGTTGTGGGTTGGGGGGTGGGGTTTTTGTGGTTTGTGGGTTGTGGGGGGGTGGGGTGGGGTGGGTGGGGGTGTGGTGTTGGTGGTGTGTGTGGGGTGGGGTGGGGGTGGGTGTGGGGGGGGTTGGGGGGGGTGGGGGTGGTGGGGGTTGTTGTTGGTGGGTGGGGGGTGGTGTGGGGTGGGTGGGTGGTTGGTGTTGGGTGGGGTGTGTGTTTTTTTGGTGGTTGGGTGGGGTTGTGGTGGGTGGTGGGGGGGGGGGTGTTGGGTGGGTGGTGTGTGTGGGTGGGGGGTGGGGGGTTGGGTGTGTGGTTGGTGGGTTTGGGGTGGTGGTGTGGGGGGTGGGTTTGTGTGGGGGGTTTTTTGTTGGGGGGTTGTTTTGGGTTGTGGGGGGGTTTTGCACCAAAATTGCAGAGTGTACAAATTTGTTTGCTCCACCATGAGGTTAATTAAATCCTCAGAGAAAAAGACTTTGAAAAATTCTATTTCTGTGAAGCCGGTGGAGTCACACCTATTCCTGATTCTGCCACAAAATCAGGAATCAATGGCTCGTAATTTTTGGGGCTAGGGTCCATACGGGGTCCGAAGAGTGGTGCGCTGGTTCATTTTCAGGGGCGGGAGCTGCCTCATCTTCTGTCCTGGGGCGTCTGCGTGGCGGTTCCGCAGGACCCAAGGAGGAAGATGAGGAGGAGGAGGAAGAAGAAGAATCATCATCTGAAAAATAAAGAAATGTGGGATCCTCTCCCTCGCTATCAGTGTCGGAGGCAAGGAAAGCGTATGCCTCCTCCACTGAATAGCGCTGTTGGGATGAGCGTGACGAACGGGACATTTTTTTTGTGAATGTGGTGCCTTGTGTGAACTTTATTTATAACTGTGTGTGTGGGGGGGGATAGTGATTGGTGTAAACTAAGCTGAAAAGAAAAAGCTAAAAGAAAAGAAAGCGAATAGGGAAAAAAAAGGCCTGTGAAAAAAAGTCTAAACCAGCAGGCACGAGCTCTGATAAGTGACCGGTGTCACTTATCAAAGTTCCGCGGCTGCTTGATGTGCGCACGGGAGTGGCGGAAAGGGGGGTGAAAAAAAAAAAACTGGCAGGCACGAGCTCTGATAAGTGACCGGTGTCACTTATCAAAGTTCCGCGGCTGCTGGATGTGCACACGGGAGTGGCGGAAAAGTTGGTGAAAAAAAAAAAAAACGGCAGGAACGAGCTCTGATAAGTGACTGGTGTCACTTATCAAAGTTCCGCGGCTGCTGGATGTGCGCACGGAGGGGGGTGCGAAAGAGAAGCGAGCACAAGTGTTGATCGGTGAACTGCGTCACCAATCAACGCTCGGCGGCGCAAAGGGGGGGTAAAAAGAGGGGGAAAGGGAAGGGGGGAGGGGGAATGGGCGGATTGGGGTGGATCGGGCAGGGATCGGGGCTCAAAAACTCACGTTTGTAGTCTCTTCTTTCTTCTCTCTCTTTCTTCCTTCTTTCTTCTCTCTTCTTCTTCTTTCTTTCTTCTTTCTTTCAGCAGGAGTTGTGGTGTCACAGGCTACTGTGGCACCACAAGGCCCAGCACAGGAGGAGATCTGGCAGTGTGACCGCGCAGCAGGAATCCTCAGCAAGTGTGAGGACCCCTGCAGTGCGGTCAGACAGGTCAGATCTAGTTTGCAGACAGGTCACAGAGTGGTCACATCGCTGCTGTGACCTGTCATTGGTGGGATCGATGATCACATCAATCCCACCAATCAGACGAGACCCCAGTATTGCCGGTTGCTAGGCACCGGCCCAGTAATCGGACCTCACAGCTCCAATTCCTAGGCAGGTCACCGGCAGGTCAACAGGCAGGGCACAGAGCGGTCACACCACTGCTGTGCCCTGTGATTGGCGCGATCGACGATGACATTGATCGTGCCAATCAGCTCCTGCATGTCCTACAGGCCCTGGCCTAGGATCGGTGCTATTACTGCACCGATCCAGGCAGGTACAGGCAGGGCACAGCGCGGATATACCGCGCTGTGCCCTGCGATTGGCGCGATCGATGTGATCGGCGATCGCGCCAATCCAGGGGGGTCTGGACCTTCCTAGGCCCAGGCCTAGGATCGAGTACATCGGTACTCGATCCTAGCCTGCGATCTCACTGTTTCAGACACTCTGATTGGCTGAAACAGTGAGAAAGGCTGTGATTGGCTGTTCAGAATTGAACAGCCAATCACAGCGATCAGGAGGCCTGAGGGGGGAGGACAAAGCCCGGGTTTCCTACGCCATCTTCCAAGAGGTAAGCTGGCGTCGGAATTTTAATGCGATCACCGCGACTTAAGTCGCAATGTCGCATTAAAGGCATGACGTACTATCCCGTCCATGGTCAGATTGTCACGGGTTTCATGGACGGGATAGTATGTCGGATGTCAAGAGAGGGTTAAAAAAGAACCCCAAAGCAGATTTTTTCACCAAATATATCAATGTGATCCATATTACAGCACCATCACAGCCATGTATTTTGTTTACATTTCAATATTGTGCTGCAGGATCTCTTTAACCCCTTTCCGATATTGGGCGTAATAATGTGGTGGTGAGCCCACATCTTTCCCGGAACATGTCAGCTCTTTTAAATAGCTGACATATGCCTGGGATAGCCGCAGTTGGAATCGCGATCCACCCATGGCTATTAACCCTGTGACAGTGGCATTTAACAAGCTCTCCCACACCGTAAATCTGCCCACCGGTGACCCACGTCATGTGATCGCGGATCGCCGATGGGTTGACATGACAGCCGGAGGTCTTCTGGAGACCTCTATGGTTGTCACTGCCGGCTTGCTGTGAGCACTGCCCAGTGGTCGGTGCTCATGCAAGTGAGTAATTCTACTACATACAGGCGAAATGATCATCGCCTGTATGTAGCAGAGGCGATCGGGTTATGGCAGCTTCTAGTCTCCCATGGAGACTATTGAAGCATGCAAAAAGTAAAAGAAAGGTTTGAAAAATATAAAAAAATATAAAAGTTCAAATCACCCCTCATTCGCCCCATTTAAAATAAAACAATAAAAAAATCAAACATACACATATTTGGTATCGCTGAGTGCAGAGTCGCCCGATCTATCAATAAAAATATTAACGTGATTGCTAAACGGCTTAGCGAGAAAAAAGTAAAAAAGCCAGAATCATAATTATTTTTTTGATTGCCATGATATTGCATCAAAATGAAATAACAGGTGATCAAAAGATTGTATTTGCACCAAAATGATATAATTTAAAATGTCAGCTTGGCTTTCAAAAAAATAAGGCCTCACCCAACCTGAGATCACAAAAAATGGAGATGCTACGGGTATCGGAAAATGGCACAATTTTTTTTTAAAAGAAAGATTGGAATTTTTTTCACCACTTTGATAAAAAAGAACCCGTTTAGTGTCTATGAACTAGTAATGATCTGGAGAATCACAATTGCAGGTCAGTTTTAGCATTTAGTGAACCTAGTAAAAAAGCCAAACAAAAAACAACTGTGGGATTGCACTTTTTTTTACAATTTCTAGTACATGACATGATAAAACCAGTGGTGTCATTCAAAAGTACATCTCGTACCGCAAAAAGCAAGCTCTCACACGGCCATAAAGTTATGGCTCTGGGAAGAAAAGGAGCGAAAAATGAAAACAAAAATGAAAATACCTTCAGGGTTAAGGGTTAAGTAGTATTAGCAAATCTGCTCCATTGTCTTTGCAGTAAAACACTTCCTTATGTGTATTTTAATTCTAGCATGATGTTTTATCACATGTTAATTGAAGCAAGTCACACAGGCATTGATCTTATATTCCATAGAGGTACAGAATTGACTTAAATATTTTTTGTCACTAGAGATGTGCTGTTAAAGCTTTGGTCTACAGTAAAGATGGGAAACAACGTGGATCTACTGTACCTATTGATTAGTGCCCTCAAGAGGCAACTGTCAACAACTTATTATGGGTATTTTAGATCTTTTTCCTTTAGTTTTCCCTGATGATCAGCTTTACTCTGCGCTTTAGGCATTATATAGCTGTTTGGCTCTTTTGGCTGTGTGTTGAGAGATACTGTATTACTACCTTAATAAGCTTTGTCTACAATTGATGTTAAAATTGTCATAGCTGAAATGGGAAAAGGAATTTAAACCAAAAATCATCCTTTAGCAGTATACGTGCAGCCAGTTTTATTATGCCTTCTGGGGCACTGAACGGGACAGAACATTTTGATATATTTTGTACCAGCACATATGCTGTATTCAATTTAAAGACTGCATTTCACCAAATAGTATCACGTTAGCTGCAGGAAAATGGCAAATTATAAAATTGAAACGATGCAGTTAAAATAATGTTAGTATTTCAGTACACATGAAAAAAGAACATACATTAGTATGTACATTAGTAAACAATTCAACACGTTTGTTTTAAACTAGACACTGTATAGTACTACAGGATGGCTCATGTATGTTTAGGAAACTCTACAGATTTCATTATTAAGTAGCACTTCCAACTATATATTTTTATTAAATGTGTATACCATATTCATGTAATGTATTGAGTGTATTTATAGACTCACCTACCACTTTTTTCTCCTTTATCCAGCGCCGTTCTCATCTTAGTGAGGTCACCACTATTACTACTAGCTGGCTCACTCCATGCTCTGTAAGCCATATGTCTCTTTACTATATAATCCCATAGAGCGTCATTCTGACACTCCATAGGTTTACATTTTAAAAGTCCCTTCCGGATCACAAAGAGCGGAGCATCAGCTGGAGAATCTGCAGAGTGAGGATTCACTTAGAGACAGAGAATGGTGCTGGTATCTACAGAAAGCAGCTGTATGTAAGTGTATTCACATTTAATAAAAAGATACAGTGCCTTGCGAAAGTATTCAGCTCCCTGGAACATTTCAACCTTTTCCCACATATCATGCTTCAAACATAAAGATACCAAATGTAAATTTTTGGTGAAGAATCAACAACAAGTGGGACACAATTGTGAAGTTTAACGAAATTTATTGGTTATTTTAAATTTTTGTGGAAATACAAAAACTGAAAAGTGGGGCATGCAACATTATTCGGCTTCTTTAAGTAAATACTTTGTTGCGCCACCTTTTGCTGCGATTAGAGCTGCAAGTCGCTTGAGGTATGTCTCTATCAGTTTTGTACATTGAGAGACTGAAATTCTTGCCCATTCTTCCTTGGCAAACAGCTCGAGCTCAGTGAGGTTGGATGGAGATCGTTTGTGAACAGCAGTTTTCAGCTCTTTCCACAGATTCTCGATTGGATTCAGGTCTGGACTTTGACTTGGCCATTCTAACACCTGGATACTTTTATTTGTGAACAATTCCATTGTAGATTTTGCTTTATGTTTGAGATCATTGTCTTGTTGGAAGACAAATCTCCGTCCCAGTCTCAGGTATTTTTCAGACTCCAACAGGTTTTCTTCAAGAATGGTCCTGTATTTGGCTCCACCCTTCTTCCCATCAATTTTAACCATCTTCCCTGTCCCTGCTGAAGAAAAGCAGGCCCAAACCATGATGCTGCCACCACTATGTTTAACCCTTTCACCCCCAAGGGTGGTTTGCACGTTAATGACCGGGACAATTTTTACAATTCTGACCACTGTCTCTTTATGAGGTTATAACTCCGGAACGCTTCAACGGATCTTCGCGATTCTGAGATTGTTTTCTCATGACATATTGTACTTCATGTTAGTGGTAAAATTTCTTCCATATAACTTGCGTTTATTTTTGAAAAAAACGCAAATATGGCGAAAATTTTGAAAATTTAGCAATTTTCAAACTTTGAATTTTTATTCCCTTAAAACAGAGAAATATGTAACACAAAATAGTTAAGAAATAACATTTCCCACATGTCTACTTTACATCAGCACAATTTTGGAATCAAAATTTTTTTTTGTTAGGAAGTTATAAGGGTTAAAAGTTGACCAGCGATTTCTCATTTTTACAACAAAATTTACAAAGCCATTTTTTTTAGGGACCACCTCACATTTGAAGTCACTTTGAGGGGTCTATATGACAGAAAATACCCAAAAGGGACACCATTCTAAAAACTGCACCCCTCAAGGTACTCAAAACCACATTCAAGAAGTTTATTAACCCTTCAGGTGCTTCACAGGAACTAAAGCAACGTGGAAGGAAAAAATGAATATTTAACTTTTTAGCCACAAAAATGATCTTTTACAAACTTTTTTTTTATTTTTACAAGGGTAAAAGGAGAAAATGGACAGATAAGGTTGTTATGCAATTTCTCCTGAGTACGCCAATACCCCATATGTGGGGGAAAACCACTGTTTGGGCACACGGCAGAGCTCGTAAGGGAAGGAGCGCCGTTTGACTTTTTCAAACTAAAATTGGCTGGAGTTGAGATTGGACGCCATGTTGCATTTGGAGAGCCCCTGATGTGCCTAAACAGTGGAAACCCCCCACAAATGACCCCATTTGGGAAACTAGACCCCCTAAGGAACTTATCTAGATCTTTGGTGAGCAATTTGAACCCTCAAGTGCTTCACACAAGTTTATAACGTAGAGCCGTAAAATTTAAAAATCATATTTTTTCCACAAAAATGATCTTTTCACCCGAATTTTTATTTTTCCAAGGGTAACAAGACTCCAAAAGTTATTGTGCAATTTGTCCTGAGTACACTGATACCCCATATGTGGGGGTATACCACTGTTTGGGTGCATGGCAGAGTTTGGAAGGGAAGGAGCGCCGTCTCACTTTTTCAACGCAGAATTGGCTGGACGCCATGTCGTGTTTGGAGAGCTCCTGATCTGCCTAAACAGTGGAAACCCCCCACAAATGACACCATTTTGGAAACTAGACCCCTCAAGGAACTTACCTAGATGTGTGGTGAGAACTTTGAACCCCCAGGTGTTTCACTAAAGTTTATAACGTACAGCCTTAAAATAAAAAATCCTTTTTTTTTTTTTACAAAAATGATTTTTTCGCCCCCAATATTTTATTTTCACAAGGGTAACAGAAGAAATTGGAACCCAAAAGTTGTCCAATTTGTCCTGAGTACGCTGATACCCAATATGTAGGAGAAAACTACTGTATGGGTGCACGTCAGGGCTCGGAAGGGAAGTAGTGACGTTTTGGATTGCAGACTTTGATGGAATGGTCTGGGGGCGTCATGTCGCATTTGGAGAGCCCCTGATACGCCTAAACAGTGGAAACCCCCCACAAGTGACCCCATTTTGGAAAATAGACCCCACAAGGAACTTATCTAGATGTGTGGTGAGCACTTTGAACCCCGAAGTGCTTCACAGAAGTTTATAACGCACAGCCGTAAAAATAAAAAATCCTTTTTTTTTTTTACAAAAATGATTTTTTCGCCCCCAATATTTTATTTTCACGAGGGTAACAGGAGAAATTGGACCCCAAAAGTTGTTGTCCAATTTGTCCTGAGTACGCTGATACCCAATATGTGGGAGAAAACTACTGTATGGGCGCATGTCAGGGCTCGGAAAGGGAAGTAGTGACGTTTTGGATTGCAGACTTTGATGGAATGGTCTGGGGGCGTCATGTCGCATTTGGAGAGCCCCTGATGCGCCTAAACAGTGGAAACCCCCCACAAGTGACCCCATTTTGGAAAATAGACCCCACAAGGAACTTACCTAGATGTGTGGTGAGCACTTTGAACCCCGAAGTGCTTCACAGAAGTTTATAACGCACAGCCGTAAAAATAAAAAATCCTTTTTTTTTTACAAAAATGATTTTTTCGCCCCCAATATTTTATTTTCACAAGGGTAACAGGAGAAATTGGACCCCAAAAGTTGTTGTCCAATTTGTCCTGAGTACGCTGATACCCAATATGTGGGAGAAAACTACTGTATGGGCGCATGTCAGGGCTCGGAAAGGGAAGTAGTGACGTTTTGGATTGCAGACTTTGATGGAATGGTCTGGGGGCGTCATGTCGCATTTGGAGAGCCCCTGATGCGCCTAAACAGTGGAAATCCCCAACAAGTGATCCCATTTTGGAAAATAGACCCCACAAGGAACTTATTTAGATGTGTGGTGAGCGCTATGAAGCCCCAAGTGCTTCACAGAAGTTTATAATGTACAGCCGTAAAAACAAAAAAAATCTTATTTTTTTTACAAAAATAATATTTTCGCCCCCAGTTTTTTATTTTCCCAAGGGTAACAGAAGAAATAGGACAAATTTCACAATAACTCTTGGGGTCCAGAGTACGCTGATACCCCATATGTGGGGATAAACTACTGTTTGGACGCATGGCAGAGCTCAGAAGTGAAGGAACACCGTTTGACTTTTTCAACGCAGAATTGGCTGGAATGGAGATCAGACGCCATGTCACATTTGGAGAGCCCCTGATGTGCCTAAACAGCGGAAACCCCCAATTCTAACTCCAACCCTAACCCCAACACACCCCTAACCCTAGTCCCAACCCTAATCCCAACCCTAACCCTAATCCTAACTTAACCCTATCCTAACTTTAGCGCCAACCCTAACCCTAACTTTAGCCGAAACCCTAACCCTAACCCTAATGGGAAAATGGAAATAAATACATTTTTTTTATTTTATTATTTTTCCCTAACTAAGGGGGTGATAAAGGGGGTTTGATTTACTATTTATAGCGGTTTTTATGATTGGCAGCTGTCACGCTAAAAGACGCTTTTTATTGCAAAAGGTAGTTTTTTGCATCGCCACATTTTGAGAGCTATAATTTTTGCATATTTTGGCCCACAATGTCATGTGAGGTCTTAATTTTTGCGGGACGAGGTGACGCTTTTATTGGTACCATTTTTGAGCACGTGACATTTTTTGATCGCTTTTTATTTCGATTTTTGGGAGGTTAGAATGAACAAAAATCAGCAATTCATGAATTTCTTTTGGGTGAGGCGTTTTTATTGTTCCGCGTGTGGTAAAATCGATAAAGCAGTTTTATTCTTCGGGTCAGTACGATTATGGCGATACCTCATTTATATAATTTTTTTATGTTTTGGCGCTTTTATAGAATAAAAACAATTTTATATAAAAAATAATTATTTTTGCATCGCTTTATTCTGCGAGCTATAACTTTTTTATTTTTTTGCTTATGATGCTGTGTGATGGCTCGTTTTTTGCGGGACAAGATGACGTTTTCAGCGGTACCATGTTTATTTATATCCGTCTTTTTGATCGCGTGTTATTCCACTTTTTGTTCAGCGGTATGATAATAAAGCACTGATTTTTTGCTTCGTTTTTATTTTTTATTTTTTAAGGGGTTCACAAAAGGGGTTAACTAGTGGGACAGTTTTATAGGGGGGGTCGTTACGGACACGGCGATACCATATATGTGTACTTTTATTGTTTTATTTTTTTTATTTACAATAAGTAATGAATTTATTGGGGAATATATTTTTTTTTTTTATTTTGGATTTTTTTTTACACATGTTTATTTTTACTTTTTTTTACTTTTTACTTTGTCCCAGGGTGGGACATCACTGTATTTCATCAGATCGCTGGTGTGACAGTGTGCACAGCATTCTGTCACACCAGCGATGTGACAGGCAGTGCAGGACGCTTCCTCATGCCTGCTCTCGGCAGGCACTGAGGAAGCCGCCTCCCTCCAGGACCCCAGCGCCATCTTGGATCCGGGTCCTGGGAGGGAGGAAGCCCTCAGAGCAGCGCGATCACATCGCGCTGCTCTGAGGGTCTCAGGGGGGCGCGCAGGGAGCCCCCACCCTGCGCGATCCTCCCTGTGCCCCCAGTACACCGCGATCATGTTTGATCGCAGTGTGCAAGGGGTTAATGTGCCGTGAGCGGTCCGTGACCGTTCCTGACACACAGTCACGGGTGTCAGCTGTGATAATCAGCTGACACCCGGCGGCGATTAGCTGCGCTCCCTCCGGGAGCGCAGCTAATCGCCTATGACGTACTATCCCGTCCATGGTCAGAATGGCACGGGTTTTATGGACGGGATAGTACGTCTAATGTCAGAGAGGGGTTAACAGTGGGGATGGTGTGTTCAGGGTGAAGAGCTGTGTTGCCTTTACGCCAAACATATCGTTTGGCATTGTTGCCAAAAAGTTCGATTTTGGTTTCATCTGACCAGAGCACCTTCTTCCACATGTTTGGTGTGTCTCCCAGGTGGCTTGTTGCAAACTTTAAACAAAAATTTTTATGGATAGCTTTGAGAAATGGCTTTCCTTTCTTGTTGCCACTTTTCCATAAATGCCAGATTTGTGCAATGTACGACTGATTGTTGTCCTATGGACAGACTGTCCCACTTCAGCTGTAGATCTCTGTAGTTCATCCAGAGTGATCATGGGTCTCTTGACTGCATCTCTGATTAGTCTTCTCCTTGTTTGAGATGAAAGTTTAGAGGGACGGCAGGGTCTCGGTAAATTTGCAGTAGTATGATACTCCTTCCATTTCAATATGATCGCTTGCACACTGCTCCTTGTGATGTTTAAAGTTTTGGAAATCATTTTGTAGCCAAATCCGGCTTTAATCTTCTCCACAACAGTATCACGGACCTGCCTGTTGTGTTCTTTGGTCTTCATGATGCTCTCTGTGCTTCAAACAGAACATTGAGACTATCACAGAGCAGGTGAATTTATATAGAGACTTGATTACACACAGGTGGATTATTCAGAGATCCACAATGAACTTCTGGAGTGAGTTTGCTGCACTGAAAGTAAAGGTTACGAATAATATTGCACGCCCCACTTTTTAGTTTTTGTATTTCCACAAAAATTTAAAATAACCAATAAATTTCTTCAACTTCACAATTGTGTCCCACTTGTTGTTGATTCTTCGCCAAAAATTTACATTTGGTATCTTTATGTTTGAAGCATGATATGTGGGAAAAGGTTGAAAAGTTCCAGTGAGCCGAATACTTTTGCAAGGCACTGTAGATGAGTGCTTATTTAGCAAATTTTCAAATTTAAAATGTATCAAAAACTTCCTAACTTGCCAAAGTAGATCATGTTGTCTACACATGCAATAGAACTGTATCTGTTGTCTGTAAGAAATAAAAATTTGAATTCAGTGGTTGATAACTCCTCATTCCATTTGTGGGCATCACAACCCTACACCAGACCTTGATCAGTGGACAACAAAAGTTTCACCCTTTCTATCTATGAACTGGTCCAATATTTACTGCCACAATTGTTTTCTTCCCTTCCCTTATTGATAGTTCTGCTTAACGTCAATTGTCTTAGTTACTGCATTATTGTATGTCCTGTTGTGTATAAATATGTGACTTTTCAGATTTTGTTATACTGAGCCTGGTGACGAGACCTGAGTAGTCTCGAAAGCTTGGAATTTATTACAATCTTTTCAGTTAGCTAATAAAACGTATCAACCACTGAGGACTATCAAATTTCATTTTTTTTTCTATCTAGTGTCTAACACCGTACAGATACATTTTTTTCTGTGGTCGCTAGTGCTGGTATCTGGCATTTCTTCTAAAGGCCTAATTTGGTTCCAAAAAGGTTTGTCATCTACTCAGTGTGAGATGCATGTTTTGAAGATTGAAAAAAGATAAATAAAAAAAATGTATACCACTTACATTTATTTTTCCTGTGGCTGTTTTTCAAGTTAAAATTTACATAAATGTTTTACGTAATGATATTTACAGTAGTATTACTATTTCCACCTGACCACTTGATACTAGTGATAAGCGAGTGTGCTAGCCAATGTTCAACACTTGATCGAGCATTGGGGTGCTCGGGCATGCTCATAATTTGATTGAATATTGTGCGTGCTCGAGAGCCATGCTCGAGTCCCTGCCCCACATGTTTGGCACCTGTTAGACAGCCAATAAACATGCTTGGGATTGTCTGCCTTACATGGTAATGCCATACCCATGTTGGCTACTGGCAATACTATGATTGGCCAGCAGCATCGCATCATCGGGTCCTATGTAAGACCAAATGATGAAATGCTCAGCACAGTCTCCTCTGGAAGAAGTTCAGGGAGAGTTGCTCTAGGAGGGAGAGCTGAGTTTAGAGTAATCGTATAGGCAGGGTTTCATTGCTATTGCAGTACTTGTTTATCACTGCTGCACCATTAAAACAAAATTCCTTTTCAGGGCTACATACTGTCCTTTCTCTAGTAAAACCACTGTTTTGTGCCTTCAGTGTAGGGATAGCTGGTTTAGGAAGGAAAGTTTTGAATTAGAGGGATTTAGGCATGGTTTATTGCCTAAGTCCTTGTTTAGGTATACTGCTTCTGCAACCTAAAAACAAAGTACATTTCAGGGCTACATGTTTCTTTTATCTATTAATACTAAAATGTTTGCAGGTTTATATTATATACCTAACTTAAAATGTGCAAGGAGCATTGTAAAAGACAGGGAAGTTGACTGGCTGCTGATGGTGCATGCTGAGGCTGTGGGCCAGCTGAAACTGTGCCTTCTGCGGGAGCACATCAACGAGACCTAGGTTCCTTTCTCACTTTGCAGTGGGATGGGGGACACCACAATAGTTTAAACAGGTGGTCCGTTTGGAGATAATGCAGATAATGCTTCTAGTATGTTTACTAGCACAACCCTGTCTTCCACACGGTCCAGTCGCACTAGCCAAGAATCTGGACCACAAAATCCTTACCATGATCTTTTTAATTCCCACCATGGCGAGTCACAGATGCTGGCCTCTCGCCCAGCCATTAGCTTTTTGTCAGAGTGGGTTTTTAGTGCCACCAGGGAAATAATTTTAAGGCGCAACTCTTGTGAATTCTCTGGATTCTGAGTTGGGGCTCCTCTGGTGGCTGTTGATATTAATGAAGCTGTCTTGACTGACAGAGGCCCTTCAGCTGAGGATTCAGCTGCGGATGATTGGCAATCTGGGAGTGATGACTGGGGACATTTAAGGGAGTAATTTTCCCATGATCCTCGCCTGGGATTAGTTGTCTCTTCCTGGTCTAGTTTGGAAGTCAGCTTGCTGCGGTCTCCTGCAACTTTCAGATAAGCTTTTTTTTGCTTGTTTCTGTGATTTTGTTTTCTTTTGCTTTTCTGCCTTCTGTGTGAGGTCAGCCAGGTCCCCCTGCAGGGGCCTGCGCTGGTCTCTGTTTTTCAGTTATCTCGGTTCATTTGTTCAGTCCCTGTTATTTCAGTTGCTGCTGGGTAGCTATCTGTTCATACCAGAGTTCTGATATAGCGGGGAGAGATCATGTGGTCTCAGTATTTTTTGGAATCAGAAGTGTTGGAATTTTTCATAGCGTTTTGCTGGATTGCAGAAAGTATTCTTTTCTGTCCTGTCCTATCTAGACAGTTTTGGGCCCCAGCGTTTGCTTGCTCTATTTTCTGCCTGCGTTTGTTTTTCATCTTGTCTCACCGCCAATATATGTGTGGGGGCTACCTATTCCTTTGGGGCACTACTCCGGGGCAGTTAGCTTTCCCCTTTCTATCTCTAGGCTTGGCTGGCTATCCGGCTGTGTCGAAAGTGTCTAGGTCATCATAGGTACATCCCACGGCTGCTTCTAGTTGTGCGGTTAGTTTAGGGGTCTGCAATCCATTGGTTACCAACCTCTCTGGGTGACTCGCTGCCTTTGCTATTTTTGTTACTGTCCTCTTCGGCTACTATATCATAACACGCATCTACCTGTCACCTGAAAATGCTGTGCATGAAAGAATAAAGTTGCTTTCAGCTCAGACTTAGTAGGTTCCCAGCAGACTGTGTGGGAAGAAGCACGAGATCACGTCGCTGCCGGATGTTGAGGCAAGATCAAGAAATGTTATTAGGTCTATTAAAACAAGCATTTTTCTGTTGCGACAAGGTGATAATAGCCATTAGGGCAAAAGAAAGGGTACTGAAAGAATAAAGAACTGAATGCGTTTAGAACACTGTGTGTGTTCTTCGACTCTGTTTTGACAGTTTTTACAAAATTGAGCCTAAGGACATACGCTGTGTTTGAAATACATTCGGAGTATTTTTTGCTGTCTGCTTCTGAGCTTGTCCTCCTGGCATGCCTCTGGAGTTCCTGCTGCTGCTCATTACTCTGTGGTCTGCCTCACCACTTCCAGCTGCCTTCAGTCTTCTAAGCTGCTTCTGGATCCTGGCTGAGGTACCTACTATCGAGACTTCTGAGACTGTTTTTGTTGCTGGCTGCTGTGCAGGACTTGAGCAGGTCTTCTCAGCCCAAAAGGTACATTTAATGACCTTCTTCCTGTTATGCTCCACCCATGTATTTCTGGACTTTCATGAAAGGTTACATCTCCTCTATCTGCATAGTACTGGACTTCCATGTAAAAGTGCCAGTTGCGCTCTTGCTTATTTTACTGCTGGACTTCTACGTATAAGTGCCAGTCACACTCTTGCTGCATACTGCTGCTGGACTTCCATGTATCTGTGTGGGTCGAACTCTTGCTGTATACTACTGCTAGACTTTCACATATAAGTGACAGTTGTACTCTTGCTGCATATTGCTGCTGGGCTTGTCTGTATTTGCTGTCGCGACCCGTTACTAAATTTCCAGGAGATTTCTGTTTTGTGCTGTGCACTTAGTCTACGTTCTACTTCTTGCTTTGTTAAATACTTTTATTAGTTTCATCTTTGGTCTCAGACTCGTTTTATCCCACACAATCAGATTCCATAGTACTCACATAATTGTTACAGGATACTCAGGCCATTTAAGGAATCTGCTGAGATAATGACAGGTGAGACAAAGTTGGGTCAGTTATTTTCCATGATTAACTTTTTACAAGGGGATGTGGAGGCTTTACAAAACAAGGTTATGTTCGATAACTGTTTGTGCACCTAAATCGTCACTGGATTTGTTCACAGTAATGCTGTGAATCACTGTTAATACAGAGTTTGAGTGTACAGTGGGGCGGGGGGAGGGGCATGGGATGGATCTCTGCAGAGATAATGAAGATCTCCATTCTTTTTTCTCTTTCCCGCATTTCCAGTGGGCGGTGCAGTCTGTCCGCCTATCAGCAGCGCACACACGGAGCGAAAGTGCTTTTTTTCACACAAGCAAGGGCATGTGTCATTGACTGTGTATGTCACATGTCCTTGCCCTATAAGACCCAGCCATTTCCCCCTTCGCCACCATTTTCTCACTGCTGCAGCTCAGTGTTAGACGGCACTGCTGCTGTGAGCGCTATATTGTGCGTGCAACTGCGAATTGCAAGCAAAATAGCTGTGAAATACACAGGAAGGTTTAGGGAGTAGGGACTAGTTCGTAATTGCAGCCCTTTTGAGGGCTAGGTTACATAATTTCCTAGCAGTTTTAGCAGGCAGGTCTGTGCTCTTAAATAGACAGATAGGTCAACTTGGGAGTAGTGACAATTTGTAATTGCAGCCCTTTTTAGGGCTAGGTTAGTAAGGTTACATCATTTCCTAGCAGTTTTAGCAGGCAGGTCTGTGCTCTTAAATAGACATATAGGTCAACTTGGGAGTAGTGACTATTTGTAATTGCAGCCCTTTTGAGGGCTAGGTTACATCAGTTCCTATAACTTTTTGCCAGCTCCACCCACATTCAAATAACTACTAATTTTTAGCTGCATCTTGCCTCTAAAATAATTGTGGGCATAGTAGCAGTGTGTGCTACTCATTGTATTAGGCCATCTCTACAAAGCTCCACCAGCGTTCAAATAACTCCTAATTTTTTGCTGCATCGTGCCTGTAATATAATTGTGGGCATAGTAGCAGTGTGTGCTACTCATTGTATTAGGCCATCTCTACAAAGCTCCACCAGCGTTCAAATAACTCCTAATTTTTTGCTGCATCGTGCCTGTAATATAATTGTGGGCATAGTAGCAGTGTGTGCTACTCATTGTATTAGGCCATCTCTGCAAAGCTCCACCAGCGTTCAAATAACTCCTAATTTTTTGCTGCATCGTGCCTGTAATATCATTGTGGGCATAGTAGCAGTCTGTGGTACTAATTGCATTAGGCCATCTAGACAAAGCTCCACCGGCGTTCAAATAACTCCTAATTTTTTGCTGCATCGTGCCTGTAATACAATTGTGGGCATAGTAGCAGTCTGTAGTACTCATTGTATTAGGCCATCTATACAAAGCTCAACCGGCGTTCAAATAACTCCTAATTTTTTGGAGCATCGTGCCTGTAATATAATTGTGGGCATAGTAGCAGTCTGTGGTACTCATTGTATTAGGCCATCTATACAAAACTCCACCAGCATTCAAATAACTCCTAATTTATTGCTGCATCGTGCCTGTAATATAATTTTGGGCATAGTAGCAGTGTGTGCTACTCATTGTATTAGGCCATCTCTACAGTCATGGCCAAAAGTTTTGAGAATGCCACAAATATTAATTTTTACAAAGTCTACTGCTTCACTTTTTCTAATGGCAATTTGCATATACTCCAGAATGTTATAAAGAGTTGATCAGCTTAACAGGAATTACTTGCAAAGTCAATATTTGGCTAGAAAATGAACTTTATCCCCCGAAACACATTTCAACATCATTGCAGCCCTGCCTTAAAAGAACCAGCTAACCTCTTTTCAGTGATTGCTCCATTAACACAGGTGTGGGTGTTGATGAGGACATGGCTGGAGATCAATCTGTCATGATTAAGTAAGAATGACACCACTGGACACTTTAAAAGGAGGCTGGTGCTTGGCATCATTGTTTCTCTTCTGTTAACCATGGTTATCTCTAAAGAAACACGTGCAGTCATCATTGCAATGCACAAAAATGGCCTAACAGGGAAGAGTATCGCAGCTAGAAAGATTGCACCTCAGTCAACAATCTATCGCATCATCAAGAACTTCAAGGAGAGAGGTTCCATTGTTGCCAAAAAGGCTCCAGGGCGCCCAAGAAAGACCAGCAAGCGCCAGGACCGTCTCTTAAAAGTGTATCATCTGCGGGATCGGGCTACCAGCAGTGCAGAGCTTGCTCAGGAATGGCAGCAGGCAGGTGTGAGTGCATCTGCACGCACTGTGAGGCGGAGACTCTTGGAGCAAGGCCTGGTCTCAAGGAGGGCAGCAAAGAAGCCACTTCTCTCCAGAAAAAACATCATGGACAGACTGATATTCTGCAAAAGTACAGGCAGTGGACTGCTGAGGACTGGGGTAAAGTTATTTTCTCTGATGAATCCCCTTTTCGATTATTTGGGACATCAGGAAAACCCTCATTCGGAGAAGACAAGGTGAGCGCTACCACCAGTCTTGTCTCATGCCAACTGTTAAGCATCCTGAAACCATTCATGTGTGGGGTTGCTTCTCAGCCAAGGGAATCGGCTCTCTCACAGTCTTGCCTAAAAACACAGCCATGAATAAAGAATGGTACCAGAATGTCCTCCAAGAGCAACTTCTCCCAACCCTCCAAGAGCAGTTTGGCGATCAACAATGCCTTTTCCAGCATGATGGAGCACCTTGCCATAAAGCAAAGGTGATAACTAAATGGCTCAGGGAACAAAACATAGATATTTTGGGTCCATGCCTGGAAACTCCCCAGATCTTAATCCCATTGAGAACTTGTGGTCAATCATCAAGAGACGGGTGGACAAACAAAAACCTAAAAATTCTGACAAAATGAAAGCATTGATTGTGCAAGAATGGACTGCTATCAGTCAGGATTTGGTCCAGAAGTTGATTGAGAGCATGCCAGGGAGAATTGCAGAGGTCCTGAAGAAGAAGGGTCAACACTGCAAATATTGACTTGCTGCATTAACTCATTCTAACTGTCAATATAAGCTTTTGTTACTCATATGTTTGCAATTATTATATTTCTGTCTGTGATAAAAACATCTGTCAAACACACATAAAAACCAGAGGGCAGCAGATCATGTGAAAATATAATATTTGTGTCATTCTCAAAACTTTTGGCCATGACTGTACAAAGCTCCACCACCTGTGTATGTAATAAAATTGTTTTACTGCTTCTAACCCAGCCAATCCTTTTGGGCTAGTACCACAAATTGGCCACTCAGCTCTGCTCTGTTTCCATCCATCGTTTTTTGTGCAAACAACTCCAGAGTTGTCAATTTGGTAACCACCAAAATGAGTGGCAAAAGGCCTGCTGCTGGTGGAAAGGGGACTAGGCGTGTTGGGAAGGGGAAAAAAAGGTTGTGTCCGTGGGTAGGTGTTAAAGCAACAGTAACATCTGCAGATGGAAGACCATCTTCCAGCCAAACTAAGATGTCTACTTCTTTTAGTGGACAATGTGGTACGATCCCTTTCTTACAGGCACGCCCATCGCTGCAAATTCCAGATGAGGCACAAAACAGCAGGTGCTTCAACAGATATCAAGTGCTCCTTTAAGTCAGCTCTCCTCCACCTCAACTTCAACATCACAAAAAATCCAGTCCTCAGAGGTGTCACCCCAATCGCACTTGTTCCTCACAGCTCCCAAGAAGTCTTCAGCTGCCCATCTGAGTATGGGGTAGAACAGATGGTTGAGTCTGCAGAGCTGTTTACTCATACTATAGCCTGGGAATCAGAGGTCGGCTCCAGAGCTTCTGTGAATCCAGACGAGGAAATGATGTGCACTGATGCCCAGAATGTTTATGAGTCGGATACAGGACCAGATGAAGAAGGTTCTGAGCAAAATGTAGACCCTCGTTCCCAAACTTTAACTCCTGTTGGTGGAGACAATGAGGAAGACGATGATGAGACTCAAATACCTGATGTGAGCGACAACTTGAGTTTTGTGTCAGGGCAGGAAGAGGTTGAGGGGGTGAGAACACACAGAGTGATGATGACGAGGTTGTAGATCCCACTTACTCTCGACCCACAGTCAGACAGTCGATGAGGCCAGCAGAGGAGGTGGAGGAGGATTCGAGTGACGACGAGGTCAGGGTGCGCCTTCCTGGACAGAGACGTAGTACTGGAAGCACGTCACCAACTGCATCCTCAACCACAACTCTGCCTCTGACCACAAGTCAAGGTGGCTCTTCAGGTCGCATGGGTTCTAAGTAGAGTTGAGCGATACTTTCCGATATCAATAAGTATCGGATCGGAATGGGTATCGCCGATACCCAAAAAGTATCGGCGATACCCGATACCGATACCAGAAATCCAATGTAAGTCTATGGGAACAAAATATCGGAATTAAAAAAAAACCATTCTTGCCTTGTAGGTTAATTGTACATGAAGGAAAACAACAAAGAGTAATGTAGAATGTATTGGGGGAGGTTGAGGAGACATTAAAGGCATAGATGTTTAACCCAATCAAATGAAATAGCAGTAATCCTTTTTTTTTTAAAGACGTTTGGATTGACGAAGAAATTGACAATGTTGTTAACCTTTTTTCTATTTTGGCAAATATGTATGTTTCACAACTTCCATGCTCTTCACCTTTTTAACTTCTGCCACACTTTCTCCTTCATAATCTTCAGCAGCATCATCTTTTTCATCAAATTATTCTTCATCTTCACCTTATTTATCTTCTTCTTAAACTTCTTGCTATTCATCTTTTTGTTAACATTACTCATTATCTTCTTATTAAACTATTATTCTTCTTCATATTCTACTTCTTCATCTTCTTCCTATTCATCTTCTTCATCATATTCTTATTTGTGACAGAGATTCCTGTACTTGTAATCTGTAAAAGTATGAATTTTTCATCCTTCCGTTCTTGCTGTCACCAAGATTTAAATTACAACAGTGTTTGTCCGCGTTCAGTTTAGCCTGCAGCAGCAGCAGGCCTTTTCCAGGGGCACCATGAGGAGGAACGGACTCACCCCCATACACTGCTTAGTCTTCTTCTGCTTATAATTTAGAGCATATATTTAGCTCTTAATTTTGGTCTTATACTTCATGTTCTTCTGCTTTTTGATCTTCTGCTTATTGTTCTTCTGTCTCTTGTTCTGTATCTTGTAGTTTGTCTTAACCTTCTTTTGTCCTGTTGGTGATCTTCTTCTGGGTAATCTTTTATTTGTTCTTTGTGATGGTGTTCAGGCTGGTTGGCTTGATGCTCGTCATCCTTGTGGTCGTCGTCTTCTTCGGGGTGGTCATCAGGGTCGTCGTCTTCATTGTTTATAGATCCATAGTGATTACCCAAAAAAACATTTAAAAAATCTTCAATTTGGAAATGTAGCTGAAGGTACAAGAAGGCTGACTAACTTCCGAGAACCAGCTGACTTTACTGGAACCTGGACGGGTATCAGATGGTACAAGAGACAATGGAAGTGACGAGGACCAGCTGACTGTGCTGGAACCCGGAGGGCAGCAGAAGGAAAAGAGCCAATGGCACAACCGAGGACCAGCTGGCGTTACTGGTACACGGTTACTAAGCAGGAGGTACCTGTGCTCCAAAGCACTACCAAGGACTAGCAGACGTTGCTGGAACTCGGATACCGAGATGGAGGCACCTAGGCCAAAGGCACTGAGGAGAACCAGCTGACGGTACTAGAACCCGGACAGGGTAGCAGAAGGTACAAGAGCCAATGGAAGTAACGTGGACCAGCTGACTGTACTGGAACCCGGAGGGGCAGCAGAAGGAAAAGAGCCAATGGCACAACCGAGGACCAGCTGACGTTACTGGGACACGGTTACTAAGCAGGAGGTACCTGTGCTCCAAAGCACTACCAAGGACCAGCAGACGTTGCTGGAACTCGGATACCGAGATGGAGGCACCTAGGCCAAAGGCACTGCGGAGAACCAGCTGACGGTACTGGAACCCGGACGGGTAGCAGAAGGTACCATGGAAATTTAAGTTGACAGGCCGCGAGCCGGCCACAGTTACCGAATCCCACAGTCCTACAGTGGGTGATTGTCCTATTGTCATAACGGAAACAGCCTTTATTTACATATCCCGCAGCACCATAGGAAGCACCTAAACTGCAGGCACCATAGAGTCGGCTAACCCGACAGCAACACGACAGGACAACTTATTGGAGGCTAAGTGACGTTTACACTGACAGGAAACAGCTGGCGTGCTGTAACCAGTCTGGGCAGGAGTGAGTACCCGTGCCAATGACACTTCCGAGCAACAACTGTCGGTGTGGAGCCCAGGGATGAGAGGAGAACAGAGTGGAGGCAGCAGGACTTTTTGCCGTTCACACAGCAGGGGAACAGCTGACACTACTGAACCCCAGTAACACAGGAGCAAGTGTTGACTGTGCTAACAGCACTTCCGAGCAACAACTGGCGGTGTTGGAGCCCAGGATGACGAGGAGAACAGAGTGGAGCAGCAGGATTTGCGTTCACCAGTGGGGAACAGCTGACATTACTGAACCAGTAACACAGGAGCAAGTGTGTCTGTGCTAACAGCACTTCGAGCAACAACTGGCGGTGTTGGATCCCAGGGATGGAGGAGAACAGGGTGGAGGCAGCGGACTTTTGCCGTCACACAGCAGGGGAACAGCTGACATACTGAACCCTAGTAAACAGAAGCAAGTGTTGACTGTGCTAACAGCACTTCGAGCAACAATGCGGTGTTGGAGCCAGGATGAGAGGAGAACAAGTGGAGCAGCAGGACTTTTTGCCATTCACACAGCAGGGAACAGCTGACATTACTGAACCCCAGTAAAACAGGAGCAAGTGTTGACTGTGCTAACAGCACTTCGCAGCAACAACTGGCGGTTTGGAAGCCCAGGGATGAGAGGAGAACAGGTGGAGGCAGCAGGTCTTTTTGCCGTTCACCAGCATGGGAACAGCTGACATTACTGAACCCAGTAACCAGGGCAAGTGTTGTCTGTGCAACAGCACTTCCGAGCAACAACTGCGGTGTTGGATCCCAGGGATGAGAGGAGAACAGGGTGGAGGCAGCAGGACTTTTTGCCGTTCACACAGCAGGGGAACAGCTGACATTACTGAACCCTAGTAACACAGAACAAGTGTTGACTGTGCTAACAGCACTTCCGAGCAACAACTGGCGGTGTTGGAGCCCAGGGATGAGAGGAGAACAGAGTGGAGGCAGCAGGACTTTTTGCCATTCACACAGCAGGGGAACAGCTGACATTACTGAACCCCAGTAACACAGGAGCAAGTGTTGACTGTGCTAACAGCACTTCCGAGCAACAACTGGCGGTGTTGGAGCCCAGGGATGAGAGGAGAACAGGGTGGAGGCAGCAGGACTTTTTGCAGTTCACACAGAAGGGGAACAGCTGACATTACTGAACCCCAGTAACACAGGTGCAAGTGTTGTCTGTGCTAACAGCACTTCCGAGCAACAACTGGCGGTGTTGGAGCCCAGGGATGAGAGGAGAACAGGGTGGAGGAAGCAGGACTTTTTGCCATTCACACAGCAGGGGAACAGCTGACATTACTGAACCCCAGTAACACAGGAGCAAGTGTTGACTGTGCTAACAGCACTTCCGAGCAACAACTGGCGGTGTTGGAGCCCAGGGATGAGAGGAGAACAGAGTGGAGGCAGCAGGACTTTTTGCCGTTCACACAGCAGGGGAACAGTTGACATTACTGAACCCCAGTAACACAGGAGCAAGTGTTGACTGTGCTAACAGCACTTCCGAGCAACAACTGGCGTTGTTGGAGCCCAGGGATGAGAGGAGAACAGGGTGGAGGCAGCAGGACTTTTTTCCGTTCACACAGCAGGGGAACAGCTGACATTACTGAACCCCAGTAACACAGGAGCAAGTGTTGACTGTGCTAACAGCACTTCTGAGCAACAACTGGCGGTGTTGGAGCCCAGGGATGAGAGGAGAACAGGGTGGAGGCAGCAGGACTTTTTGCCGTTCACACAGCAGGGGAACAGCTGACATTACTGAACCCCAGTAACACAGGAGCAAGTGTTGACTGTGCTAACAGCACTTCCGAGCAACAACTGGCGGTGTTGGACCCAGGGATGAGAGGAGAACAGGGTGGAGGCAGCAGGACTTTTTGCCGTTCACACAGCAGGGAAGAGCTGACATTACTGAACCCCAGTAACACAGGAGCAAGTGTTGTCTGTGCTAACAGCACTTCCGAGCAACAACTGGCGGTGTTGGAGCCCAGGGTCAAGGAGGATGTTTAAATACTAGATCAAGTATTTTCCTTGTTACGTGTCAATTACAAATGTCTATACTCCAAAAAAGAGAAATATAACCTTTAGTACCATAAGATGATGATTTTACTTTAAAAAATCAATATAAATTAACAATTGACAAACATAAACGCATACATTAACATGTTGAAAAGCAATGCAAACCACAAAAAAAATTGGTTAAGTAATCTGCTATACGGTTTTAAATAAAAGCATACAAGTACATATCAGAATCCATTAATAATGGATAAGTAACAGTATGTACACCATTTTTATTGTATAGACAATGAATGTCTGACTTCAAAACATAATCAGCATTACAAGTTATCTGTGACATTCATAAAATTTTACAATTGCAGAATAATATCACTAAACAGTTTATAAAAATATATAAAATTTCCATCATGTAATACTGATAATATGTGCCAATCATTTATATTAACAAACATAACCTTTAAAAAGTGCATAGTGCATAGTGAAAATAGCTATTTATGCCTGACTGTGGACTTGCAAGCATGACAACGGATAGATAAGGTATATATAGATGAGACTGCATAGCCACAGATGGTGAATGGCGATGTAATACTGTACCTCAATAAAGTGTGCGTCACTACTACATCCTTTTTTTATATAGCTTTATAAACAGGGTACGTGCATGTATGCTTGCGCCTTTGTTTGGACGCACAGACTGGCTTCCTGCTGTGACGCGTTGGGTATTGGAGCGTCTGTGCGTCTTATGACGCAGACTAACATTCACGTTGCGCATCGTTCATCATCGCAAGCGTACCGACAACACAAAGGCGTTGTCATGACTGTTTTACTCAGTAAACATGCACCTATGATGAAACATACACGCATGTGCCCTATTACATAAGAAGCTACAAGAAAAACGCGTGTGAGGTGTGACACAGCTGTTTTGTTAAGGTACAGTATTATATCGACATTGTACAGGTGTCGCTATTCAGTCTGATAACTTGATATCATTCACCTTTTCTATCAGTTGTCGTTGTTTCAGCACCACTTGCAGGTATATATTTTGCTATTGTGACTATGCACTATTGACTTTAACAAGGTAATGCATGAGTTTTGTTACCGATTATCATGTTTACATGATGGACCTTTATGATATGGGCTGTTAACTTTCTAATTAAATATGTATTTTTTAAAATGACACAAATATAAGTAATGTTGAAGAGGACTATTCCTACATCAATTGTTTGCACAATATTACAGGTGTACATCACTTCCCTTATTCAACATTTGATTATTATATTTACTTGTATGCTTTTATTTAAAAGCCAAGAACACTGAAGTCTAACCTTCGCACTGCTGCTGTTGTCAAAGTTCAACCCACATTATGCACTTCCAACATTGCAGCATTTGAGTCATGATGTGAGTTGGATTTGTCTAAGCTATGGAGTGACAAGGTTGACCATCAGTATCCTATAGCATAAGTAGGCTTTTGTGTTAGCATTTGTGTTCGACATGTGCATATCTGCAATAATATGTCACAATTATTTTGTTACAGATTTGTGACAAAGACTAATCATTTTATGGTTTTGAAGCTGACGTTTCACTTGTTTACAGCTTAGAAATCAGGGTGTAGCCTCATATCTATGTGTAGCACTAGCCACTTTGACATGTCATGTTTTTTTCACCATGTGTAGGTAGTGTAAGCTTTTCAGGGGATATAGCTCTGGGATCGCCGTCCGGTAGACAGAATGGCATAGAAACAGTTCATTCAGAGACAGCAGTTCTGGTAAAAACTGGCCGCAACCAGTTTTATTAAAGTCCACAGCAAACAAGACATAAAACAAAATCATAAACAGAAGACCTAGGCTTGTCTAGCCACTAATTACACTTAGATAGATTTCCCTATCTATCCGGGTCCCGACTCTAACAGCCAGGGCCAAAACAACACATATGTTCAGCATTACCAGCATTTACCAGCATTTACCAGCATGGAGGTTCACAGAGTCTCCTCCTTGTGTCTGAAGGCACCTTCAACGTCCAGACTTGAGAGAGCTCCCCTCCTATTCAGCTGCTATCCGCATGGATTCTCACAGAGACTACTCCTGTGTCCGGGGTACATCGAGCACCCAGACCGAGATAGCTCAAACTCCTGGAGACACCTTCTGTGCCTGGACCCCTCCTGTGTCCAGACGAAGCGAGCTCTCTGACTGTGTTCGCAGACACCTACTTCTGGTCTCCTAATTAACACCTGAGTAGTTTCAGGCCTGAGCTGCAAGTGTGTAATGAATGTAAGGTGTAGTGACCTTTCTCTACCACTAGGTTTACAAAGCCATACATTTCCCTTATACCAGTCAGCACAGTATCTAGTTGAAATGTACACCCCATTCAACACCCATACTCTCACTGTCTCACATATCCCCCCCCTCTTCTCCAGACCGGAGGGCTGGTCATCCAGACCGGAGGGCTGGTCAACAATCCAAAAGAGACAGTGAACTCTGGACCAGTCATGGCCCTCATCAACTTCATCTTCACTACTGTCATCTGTATCTTCACCTGAGCCATAGCCAACATCAGCTTTCTCTTCATCTGAAGCATCCGCACTACCCTGTACCCTCCCAGGCCTATGCTCTCTGTGGGCCTCGGGTATCCTGCACGGTTTCATCTTGACCTTAGGGCCGGGCTCAGTTTCGATATAGTGCCTGGCCAGAGAAGTACGACCTGGCACATCAGAACACTTCTGCTGACTCTTCCTCAGAAACTCACGTACCTCCTGTCCCTGGTGCACTGACCATGTGTCACCAACTATCACAGAAGGTATAGGGGGTTTTTCACTTTTCTCCAGTTCCCCTTGAACCTTCTTTACTTCATTGAGCTTCTCCAGAAGATGCTCATGGCTCTCATCACGCTCCTTCATCACAGTTTGGAGTTTTTTCTGAGAAGTAATCAATTCATCTTGTACCTGTTGGACGTCCTTTATGTCTTCAGCCCCTTCTTCAGGCTCTTCTGGTAGGACATGCTCAGAAGCCCTACCGTCAGTCTTACATTCTACTTCTTCATTCACATCATTATGGTCTCCAATATCTCCATTTATTCCAGCTTTCAAGTTCTCCTTGATAGCTGCATCTGTATACTCAGAACCCGCCGGATTCTTCTCTTCCACCACGTTCTGCATCCATCTGAGCTCCCGTGTGTCTGCAGCGGCAACGGAGTGACACATCGCTTTTCCCATTTGTTGGGACGTGGCTCCGATGTAGACTCCATAAAAGTGCGCTTGAGCTCACCAACGCCAGCCTGATGTCTCAAAATCACTCAGGAACACTGCTGGCGCTTCGGGCGCCGAACTTCCAGCCTGAGCTTCACAAGTTGCAGCTACTGATCCGGACCGTAACCCGTCCACGCCGCTGTCTTCGGCGAGAAACAGATTCCTGGACAGAGTCAGTCCCCATATCGTCAGTCTTGTTCCTCACAGCTTCACTTGAGACCTCAGCTTCTGATGAGGCATCTGGCTTGGTGACCACCACTACCATGGCTTTTTCCACCTCTGCAGCATTACCTTCAGAGTCCTGGGCATGATGCAGCTCCATACCATACCTTGATAACTTCTCATCTTCAACAGCATCCACTTGGGCTGTGTTCAGTTTCAGAGTCCTGCCTTTAAAGCTCAGCTCTCCTCCTTTCACCTTAGTCTTCGCCAGGGAATTGGCCAACTGTAAAACATCTTCAGATGCCATCTTCTGTCCGGCTGTAAGGTCAGCATCAGCTTTCTTCTCAGGACTCTCAATCTCCTCTGCTACCATGCCTTCCTCATTTGCACTGGTTGCTTGATCGTCATCAGATGATTCACTATCACTATCCCTGTCTGACCCCTTTTTCTCAGCCACATCCGGCTCACCTTCAGGGTTATACAATTCATTCTCATTCTCATCCTGCTCACTTTCAGGGGTATACAATTCATTCTCATTCACATCCTGATCTGGAACCTTAGTTAACATGTCATCCACAACATTAACTTCACCATCTGGTCCCTCAAGTATGTGACTATGTGACAACCCCAGCACTATACTTCTATATAGCTCAGGTACTAGGAGCTGGCTCACGACCTCTCCCTGGACTTCAGTGTCCCTATACAACAGGTGAGTGTTTATGGCAACATGAGGAAACCTCTACTCATAGCCAGGCTCTTGGGAAACCTCATTTAGAACAATTATATTTTCCTGTGCCGTTTCAAGAGTGGGGTCTCGCCACTGCTCACTCTCAAAATTGTCACAGGACACAGGTAAGTCAGGGACACTCGGTTCCCGAGAACCACCATCCTCGTCTCCCAACATCACCTGCAAAGGAATTTCATCACTATCACAGTCATCATCATTATCAATATCATTATCATGATTATGATCAGTATCATCATCACTATCATGATCATCATCATTATCAGCATCAGCATCATTATCATGGTCATCATCATTATCATGATCATCATCATCATCATCATCATCATCATCATTATCATTATCATCATCATCATTATCACATAAGTTTAACGGCCCACTAGCATTGTGTTCCGCCCCTCGGGACTGCGCACCCTCAGTAGGAGCTTCATCACACTGTCCATCAGAAACATTTTTCCCCAGAGATCCTTAGACCGGGGGAAAGTCATTACCCAATATGACGGGGTGCACCAGGTTCTTCACTACCCCCACTTCACATGAAACCTCCCCGCGTTTGGGGATCAAGTCCACGGCAGTCTCTGGGTAGACTTTGGTGTCTCCATGGACGCACACCACACTCAGGTGCTTATCAGGGATGAAGTCCCTATCAATCAGGCTGTCACATACGGAAGTCACTGGACTCTCTGAGTCCAAGAGGGCCTGTGCTGGGCAGTCATTTACAACCACCGGGCACACCTGTGGTCCAGTCTCTTCGGCTGAGGTGGACACACACACAGGTTCTGCGCAGAGAGAGAGGGATCTGCCAACATCACAATACATAGGCTCCCCCTCTATTGGACAGTTGGTTGCAATTTCACGACATCTCCAACCCTGTCCATCACACTTTTCCACCCACATGTCCCCTCGGGCCTGAACCCGCTTATCAGCATAACCCATGTCCCCAACAGCTGGAACGCTCTTACGCGAGAGTTCAGCGTCCGGGAACTCTGAAGTGACGACCTCTCAGACGGCTGGTCACGGAGACAGTCTTTGCTGGCGAAGGCCTTCTCCATCAGGCTGACCAGACGATTGGCATCCTGGTGGTCTCCTTGTCCGACCTCTGGCTGTACCTCAAGAGGCCATGCTCGGGTGTAGCGGTCCACTATCACCTTTTCAACTCCATAATCAGGTTTGCTGACTGCAGACTCCCAACTGCATCTCCAGTCATAAACTCCCCTGGCACGGGCTGTCACCGTAACACCCAGCCGGGTAAGAATCTCCGCTTTCAGCTTGGCATAGTCTTGGCTGTCCTGCTCGCTCAGGTCAGCATAGGCCCTTTGGGGTTCTCCAATCAAATAGGGTGCGACCATCATGGCCCATTCAGATAGGGGCAGATTCTCCTTCTCTGCCAGTCCCTCAAACCTAGTGAGATATACCTCCACATCATCACGAGGTGTCATCTTTTTCAGGGACCGTCTTACCGCCTTCTTTACAGCGGACAACGCAGGTGCCTTCACAACATTACTCTGGGACGAGGTGCTGAGAGCTGCAATCTGCTCCAACAACCGGTTATTCTCCTGCTGCTGCTGCTGGCACTGGAGTTGCATGCTCTGCTGGGCCTGTACCAGGTACTCAATGAGCTCCTCCATACTGCCGGACTTATCTGTCTCAACCACGGCAGTCTTATGTTGCACATTAACTTGCGCCATTTGTTCAAACAGCGCCTCCATGCTGTTATCCATGCTGTCAGACTTCTCTGTCTCAACAACGGCAGTCTTCACTCAAGACATACACACTCCACAGTCTTTTCCACAGAAAATTCAGCCTTGCTGTGCAGACACTTTTTTTTTTTTCTCTGCAAACTCTATTAGGGCCACTGTCTCTTTAAGACTGCTCCAATAGACGTTTCTCTTTTGCTGCTGCACACTCCACAGTCTTTTCCACAACAAGTTCAGCTTTGCTGTGCAGACACACTTTTTTTTTTTTTCTTTTGCAAACTCTATTAGGGCTACTGTCTCTTTAAGACTGCTCCAATCAGACGTTTTTGCTGACACACTTTTTTTTTTCTCTGCTGCTGCTTCAACAGACTTCACCTTTATTGCTGTCTCTAAGCCACTGTGCTGCACGCACATTCCAGCACCAATTGTATCAGCCACTGTGCTGCCCCAGCATTCTCCGCCAATTGTAAGCTTTTCAGGGGATATAGCTCTGGGATCGCCGGCCGGGTAGACAGAATGGCATAGAAACAGTTCATTCAGAGACAGCAGTTCTGGTAAAAACTGGCCGCAACCAGTTTTATTAAAGTCCACAGCAAACAAGACATAAAACAAAATCATAAACAGAAGACCTAGGCTTGTCTAGCCACTAATTACACTTAGATAGATTTCCCTATCTATCCGGGTCCCGACTCTAACAGCCAGGGCCAAAACAACACATATGTTCAGCATTACCAGCATTTACCAGCATTTACCAGCATGGAGGTTCACAGAGTCTCCTCCTTGTGTCTGAAGGCACCTTCAACGTCCAGACTTGAGAGAGCTCCCCTCCTATTCAGCTGCTATCCGCATGGATTCTCACAGAGACTACTCCTGTGTCCGGGGTACATCGAGCACCCAGACTGAGATAGCTCAAACTCCTGGAGACACCTTCTGTGCCTGGACCCCTCCTGTGTCCAGACGAAGCGAGCTCTCTGACTGTGTTCGCAGACACCTACTTCTGGTCTCCTAATTAACACCTGAGTAGTTTCAGGCCTGAGCTGCAAGTGTGTAATGAATGTAAGGTGTAGTGACCTTTCTATACCACTAGGTTTACAAAGCCATACATTTCCCTTATACCAGTCAGCACAGTATCTAGGTGAAATGTACACCCCATTCAACACCCATACTCTCACTGTCTCACAGTAGCTAGCAGTAATTTTTGCCGGACACACAGCTGGGGAACAGCAGGCATTACTGAACCCCACAAACACATCAGCGATTGTTTTCATCTGTGCATCCAACACATCTGAGCAGCAACTGGCGGTGTTGAAGCCAGGGTCAAGGAGGGTGTAGGCAGAGGCCTAGTATGAGATGTTTGAAGTTTAATTTGTAGTTAGCAGCAGTAATTTTTGCCAGACACACAGCAGGGGAACAGCAGACGTTACTGAACCCCACAAACACATCAGCGATTGTTTTCATCTGTGCATCCAACACTTCTGAGCAGCAACTGGCAGTGTTGAAGCCCAGGGTCAAGGAGGGTTTTGAAATAAAATATTGAGTTATTGCCTTGTTACGTGGCCATTGCAAATGTATGTACTTCAAACAAGAATAAATGAAGTTTTACTAGGACAATAAAATGATTAATTTCAATTCCAAGAATAAAAATAAACACCCTGCAAATATAAACGCATATAAGCACATGGCAACAAGAAATGGAACAACACACCACCCAAAAATTAGTTTACAAAATATAGTGTTGTAAATTTAAGAATAAAAGTCCATTTTTGTATTTAGGAATAATGCGTAAGGAACGCTATGTTAAACCATAACATAGTGAAGACAATGGATTTTGTAATAGTCACTCATCATCATCATTGCAATTTATATGTATGTATACAGTCACACACAATTCAATTATTTAAGTTAAGAAAATTGTTACTTTGGACAGCATGTATGACATGTCCAGCATGGACTCATCAATGTGATGACGCAATGTACGATAAAAAATAACCATTTAAAAAAACATTATGCATTGTCACAATTTAAGTGTGTGCCTGCAAGTGTAGGTGAAACAAAGGCTACGGATAGCAAAGGTATATTCTATGTCTGTATCAGACAGTGAACAGCCTCTGATGGGTAATGGCAATGTTATACTGTACGTCAATAAACTCTGCGGCTGCAATCATGCATTTTTTGCTTGTACAGTGTTGAAGAGGGTAAAAGCATGTCTGGTTGCGCAAGGCTTTATCCGTCAACACTACTTCCTACTGTCACGCGTAGGGTAGGGTAGCGTGTGTCTATTATATGACTCTCTATAAAATGTGACCTTACGCAGCGTTATTCTGCCCTAGGGACGCCAAAAATACGACAGCAGTAATCATTTACTGTATAATACTCCACCTATGACCAACAAAAAAAGCACGTTCCCTCTTTAACAATCTACAAGACAAACAAGCATGATGGTTGACGCTGCCTTTATTGAGGTACAGTATTAGATCGACATTGTTCATGAGTAACTATGCACTGTGATACCTATATACCATTATTAATTTATATCTGTTGTGGTTGTTTCACCAGCACTTGCAGGTATAACTACCTATTGTCAGTATGCATGATGCACTTTCTAGATGTAATAATTTATTATTGCATATTATTACCAGGTTTAGATGCTGGCCATCTCATATATGGTGTGTGAAGTTACAGTTGGCATCAGTCTGTGTATTTTATTATGTCTGTCATAAATATAACTCGTGAGGATGATGATGATGATGTTTATGATTCGTACATCCATTGACTGCATTATCTTACAGGTACAGATAAAGTTCCTTAAAAAGCATTAATTGATAAGTATGAAATGTACTTTTATGCATTAATTTCAAAAAGTGAACATTATGTTTTAGTTTTTGTTACCATTTATAATAGACATGTGCAGATATGCGCTGTGATGACAAATTATTATTTGTCCATATTTCTTATAAAAATTTATCATTCTAGGCCTGGAAAACTTCAAACTTTCCTGTTTTAAGCATAACAATCTTCCCTATTTGGAGCATGTTCGACAAGGGTTTTTCTGTGCATGTGTAGGGAACAGGAGACTTCTTGCCGGACACACAGCAGGGGAACAGCTGGCGTTACTGAACCCCACTAACACTATAGCTTGTGTATTGGTCTGTGGACATGACACTTCTGAGCAGCAACTGGCAGTGTTGTAGCCCAGGGAGTAGAGTTCAGGTGGTAGAAAGATGAACATAACAGGAGACATGGATAACGTTGCCAACCAGTTATTTAATCGGAAACCGGACAGGCAAATTCAGGCGAGATCCATGCCTTGTTCATTTTCAGAAAAGTAAGCCGGTCTACATTATCGGAGGATAGTCGCATGCGACGGTCTGTCAGTACACCACCTGCAGCACTAAAGACGCGCTCCGATAATACACTGGCAGCAGGGCAAGCCAGCACCTCCAATGCATACTGGCTAAGCTCTGGCCATGTATCCAGCTTAGAGACCCAAAACTTGATTGGGGAAGAGCCATCTGGGAGTACACTGAGAGGGAAAGACATGTAGTCTGTCACCATCTTACGGAAACGTTGCCTCCTGCTGACTGGAGCCGTCTCGGATGGTGTAGACATTTGTGGCGCTGCCACAAAACTTCGCCACATTTGGAACATACTGGTCTTGCCCTGTGCAGAGGCGCTGCTTGTGCTCCCTCTTGTTGCAGAGCTGTCTCCACTGCCTCGACGCACAGAGCTGCTTTGTAAAGCAGTAGCAGCAGCAGTGCTCTCGGCTGGAATGGAGAACATTATGGATTGCACCAGTGTGTCTAGGTACTCCCGCATTTTACGCTCCCGGTTCAACGGTGTGATGAGGCTTTGTAAGTTGTCCCGGTAGCGAGGGTCTAGGAGGGTGTACACCCAATAATCAGACGTGGTGAGAATGTGGGCGATGCGGCGGTCGTTTCTAGGCACTGCAGCATGAAATCAACCATGTGCTGCAGACTCCCAACTGGCCAAGAAACGCTGTCCCCTGCAAGAGGTGTCATCTCTGCCTGCTCTGCATCACCCCACCCTCGCTATACATACTGACTAGAGCGTTGTGTACCTCCCTCTGGAGCGATGTCTTCCTCCTCCATTGACTCCTCCTCATCCTCCTCACAAAGTGAGCCCTGCCCAGCCCTTTGTGAGGAACCACGTTGCGCTGACTGTCCAGAAGGTGATAGAATTTGTGACTCCTCATCCTCCACCTCTTCCAAAACCTCATCCCTTAGTGCTTGCAGTGTTTTTTGAAGCAGGCAGATAAGGGGGACAGTCAGGCTGACTAGTGCATCATCTGCACTCGCAATCCGCTTTGACTCATCAAACGCACGCAAAACGTGGCAGATGTCCTTCATAGAGGCCCACTCAGTAGTGGTGAAGTGTGAACGGCGCAAATTGCGAGTTGATTGCGCCTGATGCAGCTGATACTCCATTACTGCTGGCTGCTGCTCACACAACCGCTCCAACATATGTAACGTGGAATTCCACCTGGTGGGTACGTCACATATGATGCGATGTTCAGGAAGGCGAAATCTGCGTTGCAGAGCTGCAATGCGCGATCTGGCCATGCTGGAACGTCGCAAGTGAGCGCACTCTAGGCGGACCTTGTGCAGCAGTGCATCAAGATCCGGATAGTCCCTCAAAAAACTCTGCACGACCAAGTTGAGCACATGTGCCAGACATGGTATGTGAGTGAGGTTGCCAGGGCCCAGAGCTGCCACCAGATTTCGGCCATTGTCACACACTACCAAGCCTGGCTGGAGATTCGCTGGCAAAAACCACACGTCGCTCTCCTGCTTGATGGCATTCCAGAGCTCCTGCGCTGTGTGGCTTCGATTCCCCATGGAAATTAATTTCAGGACGGCCTGTTGACGTTTGGCCACGGCTGTGCTCATATCGGTCGCAACAGATAAGCGTTCACGGGTCCATGTGGAGGTAGACCGTGACAGCTCCTGCAGCGATGATTCTGAGGAACTGGAGTAGGAGGAGGAGTCAATGTGTACAGACTGGATTCCTGCAATCCTTGGAGTTGGCAGAACACGTACAGCGCCTCTCGCAAGATCTGTACCCGGCTCCACAACATTGACCCAATGGGCAGTGAGGGAAAGGTATCGTCCCTGGCCATGGGTACTGGTCCACGCATCGGTGGTTAGGTGGACCTTGCTACTGACGGCGTTTAGTAGCACATGTTTAATTTTTCCCTCAACATGCTTTTGCAGACCAGGGACGGCTTGTCTGCTGAAATGAAATCGGCTTGGCATATTGTATTGTGGGACTGCCAATGCCATTAAGTTACGGAAACTTTCAGTCTCCACCAGCCTGAATGACAGCATTTCAAGGGACAGGAGTTTTGCAATGCCAGCATTCAGAGCCTGTGCTCGTGAATGGTTTCCCGAGTATGGCCGTCTTTTATCCCATGCCTGTGCTACCGATTGCTGTTTTGTGGCCTGGGAGTGTGAGGATGACAGGGAACTTGCAGCTGTGGGTGGAATAACACTGGGTTTCTGGACAACAGTGACAGAGGTTCTTCCATGGCAATCCTGTGAGGAAGCCGAACCAGCTGTGTGTGAGCTGGAGGAAGAGGCTCCAACACGAGCTGAAGATGTAGGTGCTGCTGTAGGTTGGCCTTCATCTCCAGTGTGTCTTTGTAACTCAACCACGTGCTTTGTCCGCACATGTTTCCACATATTTGTGGTATTGAGGTTACTGACACTTTTACCTCTTTTTACTTTTTGATTACACAGCTTGCATTTGACATAGCAAATATCATCTGCAAGTGTGTAAAAAAAGGACCACGCAGTGCAAGTCCTGGGAGCGCCCGTTTTGGCTTTTGGAAGAGAACTGCTCCGAACGGGTGCCAAACTGGAGGCTACAGGCAACCGAGTCTGCAGCCTACCTCTCCCTCCTGTTTGGACCGTTGGGGCAATCTCTTCCTCAGAACTGCTCCCACCACCTTCCTGTTCCTCATGCCATGTTGGGTCTTGGACCTCATCATCTCCACTACCCTCTTCCAACACCTGCTGCTGTTGGGTGGTCTGGCCAGCACCATGCTCAACAGAAACTGGCACCTGAGTCTCATCATCATCAGATGCGTTCTGCGGTGTGCTGACCATCGGCACTGGCTCACCCGCCTCTTCAGATTCAGAGAGACACAGCTGTTGTGCATCACTGCATACTCCCTCTTCTTCACATTCCAGAATGCTGCTTGGCTGGGCCCCTGTTTGCAAGCCAACAGATTCTGAGAACAGAAGCAGAGACTCAGCTGGCTCCTGTACAGAGCTCTCTGACTGCTTGGGCAATTTGGCAGGCGGTGAAGAGACAGATGGTTGTTCAACAGTGCTGTGGTCCTGAGAGGAGGTGGAAGCAATTGAAGTCGATGCATTGGCTGCCATCCAAACAACAACGGCTTCAATTTGTTCCTCCCGCAGCAGGGGGGTACGCCGAGCTCCTACAAAAGTGCGCATAAAGGAACGCTCACGGGGAAAACTGGTGGATGCTGTGTCACTGGGGGCGGAAGCAGCCACAGAATCCCCACGTCCTCTCCCTGCTGAAACTCCACGGCCACGACCACGTGCCTTACTCCCTGCCTTCTTCATCTTGGTAGATTGATAAAGAAAGTCAGAAAAGTTATAAGGCCTAAGTGTGGTTATTCCTCAGAGACTGCAGTGAACACTGCAGACAACTGTTTACTAGCTGTGAAAGGCCCCTTTGTGTACTTCTATAGTGTTTGCAACCAATGTATTATATACGGATGGAAGCGCGTCACACTAATAGATTTGAGTTTTTTTAAATAGAATGGAGCAGCACCAATTAGAGAAAAATGTCAAGGATGAGGCAGTGACACACGCTCAGCAGACTACAACCAGCAGTGGTTGAAGAACTAACTGTAGCGTGATCTGCACTCAAAAAATGAAAACCTCACAGACTACAGTGAACACTGCACACAACTGTTCACTAGCTGTGAAAGGCTCCTTTGTGTACTTCTATAGTGTTTGCAACCAATGTATTGTATATGGATGGAAGCGCGTCACACTAATAGATCACTGTTAATTTCAATTGAATGGAGCAGCACCAATTCCACAAAATAAAAAAAAAAAAAGAGTCAGTGAGTGACACGTGCAGATGACTACAAACAGCGTTGGATGCAGAGCAAACTGCAGCGTCACCTGCACTCACACACACACCTTGCACAGAGCTGTGAAAACAACACTGCAAGGAAAAAGGATGATTTACAAAGCAGTTTCTCAAATAGCCTGCCTACAGAACAATTCACAAAAACGCTATCTGTAACTGTCCCTCAGAGTCAGCAGAGCAGCGTTCTGTCCCTAACTGAATTCACAGCACAGTGAAGCTAAAATGGCGGCGGCGCCTTTTATAGTGCATTCTGACATCATTTCAGCAGCCAATCACAGCCATGCCATTAGTTAACATGACCGCAGCATTACAGGATGTGCCCACACTTCTTAGGAATTCTCATTGGCTGAATAAAATCACACTGCCTCTCAAAGAATTATGGGAACTTCCGATTCCGGTATACGATATAGGAAAAGTATCGGAACTAAGTATCGGAATTCCGATACGGCGAATATCAGCCGATACCCGATACTTGCGGTATCCTAATGCTCAACACTAGTTCTAAGCCTTGCATAGCCTGGGCATTTTTTAACATCGATAAGGATGACCCAACTCGTGTTATCTGTAACATTTGTGACCAAAAGCTAAGTAGAGGCCAAAAAATCCATAGTTTGAGTACTTCATGCATGAACCGTCACATGGATATGAAGCATAAGTTGCAGTGGCAAGCTCACTGTGTTACAATGCGGCCTAGCGGGTCGGCTCAACCACCGTCTGCCCCATCTTGTGCATCCGTGACCGCGGCCTCTTCATCCTCTGTGACTGGGGTGACAGCAGTCAGACCTGTTTTGAGACTCAGACCTGGCACCTCTTCACCCGCAACAGCCAGTCTGATTGGCAGGTCATCATCAGTTCATTTGGAAGTGGAAACACCAGCTGGTGTTGAGCGCTCTCCGACGTCGAGAGCACCACCTTCGGATCAAGGCAACCTAAGTTTTGGGCCTGCATCTTCCTCACAGACTGTCAGTTGTTTGGGGACACCCTACTCAACCCCGTCTACGCACAACAGCAAGCCCTCGGTCCCTCAGATGTGGACAAGTAAAAGACCATTACCTCCTAGCCATGAGAAAGCTGAGAGGTTGAATTTCACCATCTGCAAGCTCTTGGCTACAGAAATGCTGCCTTTCCGCCTTGTAGACACAGAGGATTTTCGAGACCTTATGTCCGTCGCAGTGCCCCAGTACCAGATGCCCAGTCTGCACTACTTCTCAAAGAAAGGTGTGCCTGCGCTCCACCAGCATGTCGCACACAACATCACTGCTTCTTTGAGAAACTCAGTGTGTGACAGGGTGAAGTTCACCACAGACACTTGGACGAGAAGGCATGGACAGGGGCGTTACATGTCGCTGACTGGGCACTGGGTAACAATGGTGACAGCAGGACAAGGGGCTGCTGTCCAAGTCTTGCCGTCCTCATGAGTTGTGCATCAATCCTCTTTATCTCAAAGTTCCTCCAATGCTTCTTCCTCCTCAACCTCCTCTCGGTCCTCCACCTGCACCCAAATCCTATCTGGTCATGCCACGGGCTTTCTAACTGCGCAGAAGTGATCCTGCAGCACACCTCCTTGCGATGCTGGCAGAAGGGCTCAACGTAATCAGGCGGTTTTTACGCTGAAATGTCTGGGAAATGTGAGTCACACAGCTGAGGAGTTGTGGTCAGCTCTGGAGAACCAGTTTCATGAATGGTTGCCTCCACTGGACCTGCAACCAGGGAAGGCCGTGTGCGACAATGCCCCAAACCTGGGTGCGGCCCTTTGCCGGGGCAATGTCACACATGTGCCTTGTATGGCTCACGTGTTGAACCTGGTTGGCCAGCAATTTTTAGCCCACTATCCTGGACTACATGGCCTTCTGCAGAGGGCAAGGTCGCTGTGTGCTCACTTCCGCCGTTCGCATCCCGCAGCTCAGCGACTTACATCTCTACAGAAGTCATTGGGCCTGCCACTTCACCAGCTAAATGTGATGTGCCAACACGGTGGAATTCAACTCTGCATATGTTGCAGCGACTGTGGCAGCACCGACAAGCCCTGGTGCAATACATTCTGAGTTATAGCCTGGGCCAACGAGATCCAGAGGTGGGGCAAATCACGCTGGAGGAGTGATCTCAGATCAGGGACCTATGCACCCTTCTGCACAGTTTTCAAATGGCCACGAAGATGTTTAGTGTTGACGATACCATTATCAGCATGACTATTCCGGTGATTTACATGCAGGAGCACATGTTAAACAGAATTCGGAGTCAGGTGGTGGGACAAGAGGAGGTGAACGAAGTAGAGGAGGAGGAGTTGTATGCGGAAGGGCTAACATCTGCAAGGTCCAGACGGTCAGCAGCACCAAGGCAACAGGCATGGGAGGGTGGGGGAGAGGGATTAACCAGGGTGCGTGGTACCAGCCAAACTAGTGAGGAAGGTGCAGGAGCCCAGGAAGAAGTGGAGGATGAACTGGCGATGGGCATGGAAGACTCATCAGATGAGGGAGACCTTGATCACATTTCTGTTGTGCGAGGTTGGGGGGAGAGGGCAGAGGAAGGAAGCATGATTCGTACCTCGCCACCAACACAACAGGGACTTGGTGCTCCTGGATGCGCAAGACACATGAGTGCCTTCTTGCTGCACTACCTGCAACATGACCCTCGAATTGTCAGAATTCAAAATAATCCTGACTACTGGGTAGCCACACTCTTAGATCCCGGTACAAAAGTAAATTTGCCGAAATAATTCCTGCCATAGAAAGGGATTCACGCATGCAGGAGTATCAGCAGAGACAGTTGCAGAATCTTACATGTGCTTTTCCACAAAACACCAGTGGTGCACGTAGTGAATCTCACAGTTCTAACTTGCCAACCGTGGGACTGTAGAGTCTTCAGCACTCAAACCGTAACAGAAACACAGTATCTGCTGGTGTTCACAGCAATTTTGCGGAATCCTTTCACCATTTTTTTAGCCCATCCTTTGCAAGGCCACAGGAGACAAGAATTCAGACACATAGTCAACACCTAGAGACGATGGTACAGGAGTATCTCCAACTGAACATCCAAGCCATGACTGTGTCACTGGACCCTTGCTCTTTTTGGGCTTCCAATCTGGATAAATGGCCGGAGCTCGCCACTCACGCCTTGGAGATCTTGTCATGCCCCGTAGCCAGCGTTCTCTCTGAACGTGTGTTCAGCTCTGCTGGTGGTGTGTTGACAGAAAAGCGCACGCGGCTGTCCACTGAGAATGTAGACAGACTCACGTTCATAAAGATGAACAAATCATGGATCCGCAAGGACTTTTCCACCCTTGTGTCATCCTGGGGAGAGTAAAAGCTTGAGGATTTGGTAAAATCACATCACCAACTGTTTTAAGCTTTCAAATTACTAATAATTTTTAGCTGCATCTAGGCCGGAAAAAAAATTTTGGCCCTGTAGCTATGTGTGGTACTCATTGTATTAGGCCATCTATTCTAAGCTCCACCAGCTTTCAAATTAATAATAATTTTTAGCTGCATCTTGCCTTGAAAATAATTTTGGGCCTGTAGCAGTGTGTGGTACTCATTCTATTAGGCCAGCTATACTAAGCTCCACCAGCTTTCAAATTAATGCAAATTTTTAGCTGCATCTTGCCTGGAAAATAACTTTGGGCCTGTAGCAGTGTGTGGTACTCATTCTGTTAGGGCATCTATACTAAGCTCCACCAGCTTTCAAATTAATAATAATTTTTGTTCTCTCTGAACGTGTGTTCAGCGTTGCTGGTGTTGTGCTGACAGATAAGCGCACGCGACTGTCCAATGACAATGTAGACAGACTCACGTTCATAAAGATGAACAAATCATGGATCCGCGAGGACTTTTCTACCCCTGTGTCAACCTGGGGAGAGTAAAAGCTTGAGGATTTGTTAAAATCACCTCACCAACCGTTTTAAGCAACTCTGGGGCAATTGATGCTACTTAAGTGGTGTCTGTGCCCCAAATTTTGGAAAAAATGGAGACTCTTTTTGGAGTCCCCTTGCTGTGTTTTACGTGACGTTGGCATCATCAATTACAAGTGGGTTGGGTCTTTCCCCACCCCCTTTTAACCGTAAGAAACTACATACACTATGGCTTGGGGTAACACACATGGTTGAGTGTGAAGAGATGTTTACTCATACTATAGCCTAGGAATCAGAGGTCTGCTCCAAAGCTTGAGTGTCTGCTAGTCAGCGGAGTAGCCACCGGCTGTAGATCTAATTACAAATTTTTAACTGCATCTAGCCCAGACAATAATTTTGGACCTAGTAGCAGTGTCTGGTAGTCAGCGGATTAACCCAGCTGTTAAGCAAGCTACACCACCTGTGGTTTGGACACTTAATTTTTTCAAAGAAAAAGCTTCGGGCCCCCGGGACACTCAGTGAAGAACATCGGGGAGGCACCCTAAAGGCACAGGGGCTGTGACTGGCGGTAGGACGCCTTGCGGTAGACCGCCAAGCTCGATCCTTATAAAAGCTTTTTAACTGCAGCAGCTTTACTGGACACTACTGGAGCTGGAACTCTTTTTTTATTAATAAAGTACAAAACACATACAACATATACATAAATCAAAAACACCAATCCAAAACGAAAAAACAATACCGAAAGAAATAACTTGACACACGTTCCTTCAAGTTCATGTCCTAATTGACCGAAATCATTTCTCCTTCCTCCTCCACATGAGTCCACTTGCAGAACTTCACAGCTCTTCAGGGACCCCCAGCAGGAAACCTTCCAAAGAAAAAAAAGGGAAAAACAAAAGGGGAAACAAAAAAGAAACAACCCACATTCACTCATTCACCTACATACACACCGCACTTATTCACCATATTTACATATTTACAGGAAAAATAACAACAAAAGGGTTTGGCCCACTGCCCAACGCAAAACACAAAAAGGCCATTCTGGCCGCCAAACACAATACTTAACCTATTATATATATATATATATATTTTATTTTTTTTTACCCCCACCTCACCACAGGTCCCATTAGTTCATGGCCTCTTCACTGCAAAACTTGGGTCCATATAATGTTTATGCCCCATTTCCACATCTAGACATTTCTTTTTCCTTTGGGTCCGTGGGTCCATGGCAAGTTATTTTGCCCACTGCCCTTCAAAAAATTTTTCCACACCCCAAACCCCCCAGACAACCCCACCCAACCTAACTATATCCCCACACTCAACAATCTACAGACACACAAAATAATCATCTTAATGAAAACATATAATATATACAACACAATATAATTTACAAAACACAATCTACACTTTACAACATTATCAATATACCATGACTGCAACATAATTTTAAACTTTTTCCTATCTTACAAGGCCCAAGTTTGGTGCCTGCAAGCCTCAATATCCATTCTTATTTTATTGCAAAACAAAAAGCTACATTGTGTCATGCAATAACCCAACAACACATTCACCCTGTCCCTTGTCAATTAAAACTGTCCCTATTTCTGTTCCTAACCAAAAAGTCCCCATCTATCCCTACTCTACCTAACTTAACTTAACTAACTCTCTATCTGTCCCTCACACTGACCCTCACTGACCCTATCTGCCCCTACTTCTCTCCCTCAACACCCACACCACCTTATGCTATCCCTACCACCATTCACGCGCAGACCAGCTCTCCCTTGAGTGTGCTTTTAAAAGGAGAAGCCCCTCCAAAGCCAAGAGGCTCTCCTCACACCCAGCCTCTCGAACTCCAAAGAACGCACCTTCCCCAGGTCACCCAAGATGTTACTAACCACCTCATCCCGGGGAGGGCTTTCTGTTGCGTCAAAACTAAACACCGTGCATTCCACGTGTAAAACCTGACCACTACGCTAACTAGGAATAAAGTGCTCCGCTCTCGGCCACCCAGGGATCTGAACGCCCCATAAACCCACTCGGCGTAGGAAAGGGACGCCAGCCGCGGCCAACGTATGGAAGCACCCACCCTGTTATAAACCTCTGCATTAAAGGGACACTGAAGGAGGAAGTGCTCCATGCTTTCCAGCACGTCGCCACACTCCTCACGGGGACAACCCCGATCATCGGAGTTCCTGTACTTCAGGTTGTCCCTTACATACAGTCTCCCGTGAAAGCAGCGCCAGGCCAAGTCACAAAACTTCGTGGGGATCCGCTTTGAATTTAAAAGTCCGAGCCCCACCTCCAGATCCCGGCCTGGGCAATCCCTGAGGACCAGGGGCTTCTGGAAATGGGTCAACAGAACCCTTCTGTCAAGACATTGTCTCGACATAGTCCTGATTTCCCTCATTTCCAGACCCCACCGGCGGATCACCTTCAGAACCGGGGTAGCGTAAGCCGGGAGATGTCCATGAGGTGTATGGAGATCCTTCACTTGCCCTCCTGTCTCCCACTCCTGGAAGAAGGGCCGAAACCAACCCCTGCAGGAGAATACCCACGGAGGAGCCCTCTCCAGCCAGAGGTTGGAAATATTGGCTTTAAGAAAGGTGTTCACTAAGAACACTACTGGGTTGACCATACCCAACCCACCTAGTCTCCTCATACGGTACGTGACCTCTCTCTTGATTAGGTTGAGCCTATTCCCCATAACAGCTGGAAGAACAGGCTGTAAACCCGTGTCCAGAGAGGTTCTGGCAAGATGCACACACTGCACAGGTAAATTAACAAAGGAAGCAGAAAGCCTTTAGCCAAGCTAACCCTTTCCCTCAGGGTTAAAGACCAACCCTTCCACTGGTCCACCTTTTGGGCGGCAATCTTGAGTCTGCCCTCCCAATTTTGCTGGGGGTAGTCCCCGGGGCCAAATTCGATGCCTAGAATTTTGGCGGAGGCCTGGAGCTCTGGAAGGGTGCCCGGGAGATCAAAACTAGGATCTCCCCCTCCCAGCCAGAGACTCTCACACTTTTCCCGGTTGATCATGGACCCGGATGCCTCCGAGTAACGCACGACCTCGGACATCACCCAATCCGCCTCCCCTCTCGAGGATACGAAAAGGGAAACATCATCAGCGTACGCCACCACCCTCAGAGGGGGCCCAGAGCCCGCCTGGTCCATCCCGACTCCCACCAACGGTCCACGATCTACCCTCCTCAGGAAGGGATCGATCGCGAACGCGTATAAAAGTGGGCTCAGAGGACAGCCCTGACGGACCCCAGAACCTACCTCAAAAGGGCGCCCTGACCAACCGTTCACGAGCGGGAAAGTCTCAGCCCCTTGGTACAAGATCTCTAGCCAATTTACAAACCTCCCAGGCAGACCGTACCTTAAAAGGACAGACCAGAGGTACTCATGGTTAACCGGGTCAAAGGCTTTTGCTTGATCTAATGACAGTAGATACCCTTCCAGTGACCTGCCCTACCCTGTTCCACTGCCTCTCGGACACCGAGCACAGCACTAAAAGTGCTGCGGCCTGGAACAGAGCAGTGCTGGGCCTCCGAAAGGAACTGGGGTGCAAACTTGACCAGCCGATTAAACAACACCTTCGCCAGAACCTTCCGTTCCGTATTGAGAAGCGCTATGGGACGCCAATTCTCAATACGGGACGAGTCTTTACCCTTTGACAGAATAATCAGGGCTGACCTCCTCATTGAACCAGGAAGAGTACCCGAGGAAAGACACTCATTAAACACCCCAGTCAAGAGGGAGACCAAGGAGTCCCTAAAGGTCTTATAGAACTCAGATGTTAAGCCATCCGGACCTGGCGATTTTTTGGGCCGAAGCCCATCAATGGCCAGTCTCACTTCCTCTTCCCTGATTGCTAATGCCAAAACACCAAGAGAGGGATCATCCCCTGGCTCAGGGATGGTTTCAGCCAGGAAAGCCGACATCTCATCCCGATCCAGATCCCTCTTTCCAAGAGGCGTGAGTAAAAGGACCTGATCACCTCCAGGATCCTGATTTGGATCTGTTCAGGGACCCCGTACTGTCGATCAGTCCTGTCACCATTTTACAATTCACTGACATCTTACAGTTCCTGTAGGGGTCGGGTGAGCGGTACTTCCCGAAATCCCTCTCAAAAACCAAAGATGTGTGCCTATCATACTGACACCTCTTAAGCAAAGACTTCACTCTGGAGATTTCCTCACGGTCACCTCCAGTCGAGACGAGCTGCTCGAGTTTCCTCCCCAGAGCCTGATACAAGCGATGCCTGTTCAGACTCCTGAGGCTCGAGAGCTGGCGGAAGAACCCCGCCACCCGCTTCTTGAAGATCTCAAACCACTCTGACTTACTACTACAGAGATCCAAATGCGGTACCTGGCTCTGAAGAAAATCCTCGAAGGATTGTCTTACGTTCGCTTCTTCCAGCAGGGACGAATTCAGCTTCCACAGCCCTCTTCCCATCCGGGGAGTCTCTGCAACATTCAGAGAAAAGAAAATTAGACAGTGATCGGAGAACTCCACCTCAACGGCGGACACAGCAGAAAAGATGGCATCCTCCTTTAAAAAAAGCCTGTCTATTCTAGATCTACAGCTACCCCTATAATAGGTGAAACCCCCGTGGCCTGGGGTGTGCCGGATGTGGACATCCACCAGGCGAGCTTCACTAGCTATGCTATTAAGCGCGACGCTGTCATAAGCCAGGCGATCTCCAGGACCCCCCCGATCACGGGACCTCGTAATGGTGTTGAAGTCCCCACCGAAGACCACCTGTCGGCTTGTAAAAAGAAAGGGCTTAATCTTCAGGAAGAGACATTTCCGGTCCCACTTTGACTGTGGGCCGTAGATGTTTATGAGCCGCAGCTCTTGTCCCCTCATGAAGACGTCAAGGACCAGGCACCGCCCCATTTCTAACTCGATCACTCGTCTGCATTCCACATCTGCAGTCTTAAAAAGGACTGCCACCCCGCTATACGGCTCGGCCGCAAGAGACCAGTATGAGGGCCCGCACCTCCACTCTCTCCGTGCTTTATGTATGGCCCCCATGTCAGTTAGTCTGGTCTCCTGCAAAAATAAAATTTCAGCCTCAATTCGGGTGAGAAAATCAAAGGCCGTAAATCTAGCCGCATCTGACTTAATGCTGGCGACATTAATGGACGCCAGCGTCAACGGGGCGAGTTCAGCCATCATGAGTGATCAAGTTCGATGGCCTTCTTCTTGCCCACCCCGCTCCCACCACCCTCTGGGGAGGAGTCAGAACCCTTCCTCTTTCAAGTGGTCGAGGTGTCCATTCCTCCTCCCTGGTGTTCTCACCTCCGGACTCCGGGTCTGTCCCCCCCTTGGAGAAACAACGTCCCCCAAGGGTTGGATCCGCCATCCCCTGAAGGACCCTCCGATGCCGCCCCCGGCCCCTTGCCCTCATCCGGCGACTCTTTAGCAGAGTCTCCAAGGGCTTGGAACCGGTTGGAGAGTGTGATCAGAGGGGGAACGGTGGGCCCTTCCGTTGGTACCCTCACGGTCGGGGGTGGGGGGGATTTAGAAGACTTGTTCAGCCTCTTCCTCCCCCTCCTGTTGTTACGTTTCTTCCCACCCATTGATGTTATGAACACAACAGAAATGTAATACAGTAAAGTGCAAAATAATATATAATAATAAATTGGAAAAACCAATAAATGTAAAATATAAATATGTGTCTTGCACAACTAACTGAGAACACTTCAAAATGCGGATGGCAGAACCAACCAAGAAATGAAAAAATGAACACCCAAGTGCATGAAAAACAGGGGGAAGAAAAATCACCAACCAGGCAGGTAAGGTACACAATGATAAAGTATTTATTGATTGAATTACAGACATAAAAACATAGCACAATTATCGCATAAATATAAGAATGAATAAAAAGGAAGCATAAACACCACCTTATAGTGCCCAATACCCAGGTCTACAATAATTGTAATAAGGTAAATGTACATCAAAATTAAGTAAATAATAAATATCCAATGACTAGCAAAGAACAAAAAACAAAATATAAGTGATGACCACTAAAAAATGTAACCTAAATAAAAACACCAAAAATAATGTTGACGATAATGAATGAACACAGTGGTGTTCAATTAACGTGGGTAATAAACCTAATATGACAGTGCAAAAATACAAAATGTGTGTCAAAATGAATTAAATAAATACTATTACATCAAATGAAAAAAAGTGAAAAAATAAAAAAAAATTTTTTCTATATGAAGTGACCAATAAACACAATAATAGTGCCAAATCCAACTTCTCCTGATCACAAGTAAGATAAAAAAGCATAACACACCAATATGCACATAAGTGGTGCTAAATCAGGCACAAGTCACAATGTGTTGTGACAAAACATGCAAAAAAAAAAAAAAAATGCTCAGAGAAGCCATGAAGATAAAACTAAATAAACTGAATAAACACTACCTGAAAGAACCGTGGAGGGGAAAAGAAAGGTGATGTCAGTGCTTCCTAGAACGCGCTCCGACGCGCGTTTCGGAAAATATTCCTTCGTCAGGGGGAAGGAATATTTTCCGAAACGCGCGTCGGGGGCGTTCTAGGAAGCACTGACACCACCTTTCTTTTCCCCTCCAAGGTTCTTTCAGGTAGTGTTTATTCAGTTTATTTAGTTTTATCTTCATGGCTTCTCTGAGCATTTTTTTTATTTTTTTGCATCTTTTGTCACAACACATTGTGACTTGTGCCTGATTTAGCACCACTTATGTGCATATTGGTGTGCTATGTTTTTTTATCTTACTTGTGATCAGGAGAAGTTGGATTTGGCACTATATTGTGTTTATTGGTCACTTCATATAGAAAAATTTTTTTTTTTTTTTTTTTCACTTTTTTTCATTTGATGTAATAGTATTTATTTAATTCATTTTACACACATTTTGTATTTTTGCACTGTCATATTAGGTTTATCACCCACGTTAATTGAACACCACTGTGTTCATTCATTATCGTCAACATTATTTTGGTGTTTTTATTTAGGTTACATTTTTTAGTGGTCATCACTTATATTTTGTTTTTTGTTCTTTGCTAGTCATTGGATATTTATTATTTACTTAATTTTGATGTAAATTTACCTGATTACAATTATTGTAGACCTGGGTATTGGGCACTATAATGTGGTGTTTATGCTTCCTTTTTATTCATTCTTATATTTATGCAATAATTGTGCTATGTTTTTATGTCTGTAATTCAATCAATAAATACTTTAACATTGTGTACCTTACCTGCCTGGTTGGTGATTTTTCTTCCCCTTGTTTTTCATGCACTTGGGTGTTCATTTTTTCACCCATTGATGTTGTAGGCTGCTCTAAGACTTCCTCATCAACACTTTCATATTGAGAGGAGTTGTCTGAGTCAGCCGCTTTATCCTCCCTCTCCATCCTCCTGATCTCCTCGTTCACCGCTTCCTCCCTCAGGGCCTCAGAGGCTTTAGCCACCAACCTAGAGGGAGGAGCAGGCATCAGCCCGGCTACACGGGGTTCCACCTGCTCCTTACCCCCATGGCGAGCCGCCTGCCTCCGCTGATATGAGGGGCCTCTAGTGACCTTGCCTTTCCTCACTGGCCCCTCAGCCCCTCCCCGCCACCACCGCCCGCAGCGACGGAGGAAGCCCCGCCGGAGGTTTCCCCCCCACGGTCTCCCACCACCGGGCCCGCAGCAGTACCGGAGAAGGAGCGAGGGCAGCGGCTATACGGGTGACCAAGGTCACCACACAGTTGGCACCGAATGTCCTTACACGTGGCGGCGAGATGACCCACCCCGCCACACAAGGCACATTTCTGCACCTTGCAGCTTACGCTGAAGTGGCGGGGATCGCCGCACTTGTGACAGACCTTCGGCTGCCCCTGGTAGAAGACCAGGATCCTGTCCCTTCCCAGGAATGCCGAGGAAGGGATGTGGGTGACCGTATCACCTGAGACCTTCAACTTAACCATGAAGGTCCAGCCCCCCGACCAAATACCAAATTCGTCCCTGTTCTATTTTGGGACCTCGGTGACTTCCCCATAACGGGAAAGCCACGTCATTATGTCCACGCCTGAAAGTGACTCGTTACATGTCACCACGGTCACTCTCTTGACGGAATTCTGGCGAGACACCGCCTGCACGACGAAGCCTCGCCATCCAGGCTCCCCCTTCACCAGCTCATAATTCGACCAGAAGAGCTCAAGCCCCTCTGGCCGAACAAAGCTGATGTCAAAGAACCGGGCAGATGAGGGATGGATCAGGGCAAAGATGTCATCCGCCCTGAAGCCCATCTTCAGGAGGAGCTCCACCACCCTGCTCCTGGGTGGGCAAGCTTCACTGCCCCCCCACCGAAGATGGACCACATTCCTCCTCACCGGCCCTTGCCCGGCTGTTGGGAGAGACCAGACAGTCCCTCCCTCTCTTCTCTCTTGGAAGGCGGCCAAACCATGCCTCTCTATCCAGAAAGACAAGTCCACCGTCCTCCCCTCTACTATTATTGACCTTTCTCCCCTTTTGAGGGCCTCCAGGAAACAGAGGTGCAAAACGCCGTCCCCGGAGTCCAGAGAGTGAGGAGACCCCCTGAGACCACCCCCGGGAGCCCCCCCGACCCCCAGCCGTGACCCCCGCAAATGAACGCCTGGGTGCCACGGCTGGGGGGGCAGATGGGCCAGCCCCCACCCCACTCACACTTGCTCCCACATTCACTCCTGCATCCACCCCTGCATTCACTCCCGCACTCACTCCCTCATTCATACCACCCTCGCCATCACTCACACCTCCATGCACCACCTCCGCAAAAAGTTCCTCAAAAATGTCACTCACACCATCACTATCATCCTCAGTATCAGTATCCATATATACACTATTCACATTATTTACATTATTTACATTGCCTTTAGCCTTGCCTTTAGCATTGTTGCCTTCAACACCTCCTGCTGGGGGCCCTGGCTGGATTGCGGTGTTACTTCCACTTTTTTTTCCTCTTCTGCCCAGGAGTGCTGCTGCCCCTTTAAATGCTCCAGAGCAGAGTGCACTCAGCACACCCTGCCTGGGCTCGGAAGCAGCAGCAGCTCCTGAGCTCTCTGGTTTCTCGGTTTATTTTTTTTTTCTTTGTCTGTGCTTCCTAGGGCAGGGACGGACCTTGCCACCGCACCCTGCCCTCCACACACCTCCCCCGCTGGCTTCACCTGGAGCGCCAGAGGCCCCGCACCACCAGATGACGGTAAGTGGGCTGGGGACCCCCACAACTCCCAACCGACTTTCGGGGGCGCAGAACCGATGGTATGGGTGGGCAGGACAGAGGGCGGCGGACCCGCCGAGGCCACGCCCCCCACCGGCCGCAGATACTCCAGGCTGGGCAGCAGCCCCTTTCGAGGCCATGCCCACCCCAGGTGACACGGGCACAGTGGGCGGAGCCACGGCCGCCGAGGCCAGCCCCCCACCGGCTACAGCTACTCCAGGATGGGCAGCAGCCCCTTGCGAGGCCACACCCACCCCAGATGACGCAAGCACGGTGGGCGGGACTGCGGCCGAGGAGGGCACACCCCCCTGCATGCCTCTGCCTTTGCAGGCAGGGCAACATTCAGGGAGGCCACGCCCCCCTCACAGGCCATCACTGCCTCTCTGCACCTATCCCCTGCTGTAGGCAAGGCTGGCCACTCCCTTCGGCATCCAGTGGCGGCGGGGCCCCCCGCACGGACCCCTTTTGGGGTCTACGTGCCGAGTGCCCCGGCTTCACCACAGCGCCTCCAGGGGAGCGACCAACACCTTGCAGGTTTTTAATTGCTGTCTTACAGCAGTATCCGCACCCTTTCTATGCTTCTGGACCCCCATAAGCGATCCAGATTTAACGGACCCGTTCGTGGGGGGCCCAGAAGCTGCTCTCACCGCTGGAGATGCGGCCCCGGCTTTACCTTTACCTGGTGCTGGGCCAGCCCCCCTGCCACAGGGGACTGAGCCCAAGCACCACCACCAACACCACCAGTACCGGCACCGACCTCCATATCGCTGCCTGAATCTGAACTGCCACCACCAGAAGTGACAGCAAGACCCAGGCAGACCTTTACTCTCCCCGCTCCCTTGCTCCGGACTCACCACAGGGCCCGAGCTGGGGTGGGCAGCGGCTTCCGCACAACGGGACTGGGGGACCCCGGAAAGAGGGACAAAAACAAGCTTTTCCTCCACCACTTGCTTTGCCTTACGCCTCCTCCTCCTCTTCCCGGTTGCCTCATCCTCGAGGCAGACCTCGTCCCCAAACAATAGTGTGCCAAACCGTGCTGGAGACTCAATCTGCCTCACTTGCTGTAGGATGAGGCAGCCCCCTCTGTTATTACTCCCGCTCCCTCCATCCTCCCCCTCACTCCCACTTTCCTCCATGTCACTGAAGTCCGGTGGGAGAGCCACTTGTTCGGGGGCTATCCCGCTGCGCGATACCTGGGAGCTCTTACCCACCAGGTCCTGGGCGCTCTTCACAGGCTGGGCCTCTTACCACGGTCCTCAGGTGGAGCTGGCGCAGATGTTCCGCCATCTTCCTCCTCCTCGTCCTCCACCTGGCTGGGGCCTCCTGACCCCCAGGAGACCCACCGGTCAGGACTCTGAACCGGTCATCGTTCCTTAGCTTCTCCCCAAAGGGGCCGCTTCCCTCCAGGATGGTCTTCCTCCTCTCCTCCAGCGTTCTTATCTCCCCCTTCAGCCTTTCGACCGTGGCAGATACCTCCGCTCTCTTTGAGGCAGGGAGCCGTTTTTTTGCCGTTACTCGGGCTCCCCTCAACTCCTCCCGGAGTCTCCTCAGCTGCTTAGCTGCCTCCTCATATCACAGAGGTGGGCATGGATGCGGGAGGCGTAGATGGTAGCCCACTCTCCCGCAGCCTTGGAGCCCCAGATGTTATGGGGGGCTCCTACCGCACCTCTGCCCGCAGCCTCCTCACCAGGATAAGGAGCTGCCACGGCCCCGGCTTCAGGGGTCCTGGATCCTGGAGCCTTGCGGCCCCCCGGTGTCTTTTTCTTATTTATCCCTGGGACTGGCTTGCTGCAGCGTGGGCCTCAAGATGGAGTGTGAGGCCCCCCACCCCCAGCTAGCTTGCCGGGGTGGGAGCCAGGGGCACAGCCCCACGCTCAGTCCCAGGGAAGGTCTCTCTCTGCCTGGGAAGGAGCAGTAGTCACAGTCAGAGAGAAAAAAAAAAATCCTCCTCCCAGGCTCTTCAGCTCCTAGCAGCTTGCTGTCTGCTTCCCACCGCTCCAGCCACACACCTCTCCACTTCCTGGGTGGAGCTGGAACTCTTTTTATTAAATAAAATACAAAACACATACAAAAATACATTAAAACCAACAAACTCATACCATAACGAAAAGGAAAAATACCAGAAAACACGTCATTTTCACGTTCTTGTCCTTATTTACATTTCTCTACCTCACACGAGTCCACTTGCTGAACTTTCCAGTCTTCAGGGACCCCAGCAGGAAACCTTTCAAAGAAAAAAGGGAAAAAAACAAAAGGGAAAAAAAAAAACCAAACCACATTCACTCATTCACCCACATAACATACCACACTTTTTCATCATATTTACTATTTACATATTTACAGGAGAAAAAAAAACAACAAAAGGTTTGGCCCATTGCCTCAACATAAAAACATAAAAAAAAGCCATTTGGTGGCCCACAACAGAAAACTTATCTTCCTAAACATGCATATTTTTTTTTTTTTTTTTTTTTAAACCCCCCACCTCACACACAGGTCCATCAGTTCATGGCCTCCTTCACTGCAACATTTTTGGGTCCATTAAAGTTTTATGCCCTGTTTCCACACACATAACATTTCCTTGGGTCCGTGGGTCCATATTTCCAGTTTCCTTTTTTGCCCACTGCCCTAAAAATTTACACCACACAAAATCCCCCCCCAGACAACCCCCACCCAACCTAACTATATCCCAATCAATAATCTACATACATTCAAAATAATCATCTTAAAAAGAAACATATAATATATAATATATACATACATACAAAAATTTACAAAACATACTTATAAAACACAACTTATAACAACAACGTTATCATAATATACCACTTTCATTATATACCATACTGCAAACTCAATACTTTAAACATTTCCTATCGCACAAGGCCCAAGTTTGGTGCTGCAAGCCTCAATATCCATTTTATTTTATTGCAAAACAAAAACTACATTGTGCATGCAATAGCCCACCACCAGGAGAACTGGAGCCTAAGAGGCCCTATCCCTTACCAACGACACATTCACCCTGTCCCTTTCAATTAAAACTGTCCCTACTTCTTCCCTAACAAACTGTCCCTATCTATCCCTATCTATCCCTACTCTACCTAACTTAACTTAACTAACTCTCTATCTGTCCCTCACACTGACCCTCCCTGACCCTATCTCACCCTACTTTCTCTCCTCAACACCCACACCACCTTATGCTATCCCTACCACCATTCACACACAAAACTTTCCCTTGAGTGTGTTTTTAAAAGGAGAAGCCCCTCCAAAGCCAAGAGGCCCTCCTCACACCCAACCTCTCGAACTCCAAAGAACGCACCTTCTCCAGGTCACCCAAGATGTTACTAACCACCTCATCCCGGGGAGGGCTTTCTGTGCGTCGATACTAAACACCGTGCATTCCACGTGTAAAACCTGACCACTACGCTAACTAGGAATAAAGTGCTCCGCTCTCGGCCACCCAGGGATCTGAACGCCCCATAAACCCACTCGGCGTAGGAAAGGGACGCTAGCCGCGGCCAACGTATGGAAGCACCCACCCTGTTGTAAACCTCTGCATTAAAGGGACACTGAAGGAGGAAGTGCTCCATGCTTTCCAGCACGTCGCCACACTCCTCACGAGGACAACCCCGATCATCGGAGTTCCTGTACTTCAAGTTGTCCCTTACATACAGTCTCCCGTGAAAGCAGCGCCAGGCCAAGTCCCAAAACTTCGTGGGGATCCGCTCTGAATTTAAAAGCCCGAGCCCCACCTCCAGATCCCAGCCTGGGCAATCCCTGAGGACCAGGGGCTTCTGGAAATGGGTCAACAGAACCCTTCTGTCAAGACATTGTCTCGACATGGTCCTGATTTCCCTCATTTCCAGACCCCACCAGCAGATTACCTTCAGAACGGGGTAGCGTAAGCCGGAGATGTCCGTGAGGTGTACGGAGATCCTTCACTTGCCATCCTGTCTCCCACTCCTGGAAGAAGGGCCGAAACCAACCCCTGCAGGAGAATACCCACGGAGGAGCCCTCTTAGCCAGAGGTTGGAAACATTGGCTTTAAGAAAGGTGTTCACTAAGAACACTACTGGGTTGACCATACCCAACCCACCTAGTCTCCTCGTACGGTACGTGAGCTCTCTCTTGATTAGGTTGAGCCTATTCCCCCATAACAGCTGGAAGAACAGGCTGTAAACCCATGTCCAGAGAGGTTCTGGCAAGATGCACACACTGCCCAGGTAAATTAACAAGGGAAGCAGAAAGCCAAGCCAACCCTTTCCCTCAGGGTTAAAGACCAACCCTTCCACTGGTCCACCATTTGGGCGGCAATCTTGAGTCTGCCCTCCCAATTTTGCTGGGGTAGTCCCCGGGGCCAAATTCGATGCCTAGAATTTTGGCGGAGGCCTGGGGCTCTGGAAGGGTGCCCGGGAGATCAAAACTAGGATCTCCCCCTCCCAGCCAGAGACTCTCACACTTTTCCCGGTTGATCATGGACCCAGATGCCTCCGAGTAACGCACGACCTCGGACATGACCCAATCCGCCTCCCCTCTCGAGGATACGAAAAGGGAAACATCTCGGCGTACGCCACCACCCTCAGAGGGGGCCCAGAGCCGCTGGTCCATCCCGACTCCCACCAACGGTCCACGATCTACCCTCCTCAGGAAGGGATCGATCGCGAACGCGTATAAAAGTGGGCTCAGAGGACAGCCCTGACGGACCCCAGAACCCACCTCAAAAGGGCGCCCCGACCAACCGTTCACGAGCGGGAAAGTCTCAGCCCCTTGGTACAAGATCTCTAGCCAATTTACAAACCTCCCAGGCAGACCGTACCTTAAAAGGACAGACCAGAGGTACTCATGGTTAACCCGGTCAAAGGCTTTTGCTTGGTCTAATGACAGTAGATACCCCTTCCAGTGACCTGCCCTACCCTGTTCCACTGCCTCTCGGACACCGAGCACAGCACTAAAGTGCTGCGGCCTGGAACAGAGCAGTGCTGGGCCTCCGAAAGGACCCGGGGTGCAAACTTGACCAGCCGGTTAAACAACACCTTCGCCAGAACCTTCCGGTCCGTATTGAGAAGCGCTATGGGACGCCAATTCTCAATACGGGACGAGTCTTTACCCTTTGACAGAATAATCAGGGCTGACCTCCTCATTGAACCGGGAAGAGTACCCGAGGAAAGACACTCATTAAACACCCCAGTCAAGAGGGGGACCAAGGAGTCCCTAAAGGTCTTATAAAATCGGATGTTAAGCCATCCGGACCTGGCGATTTTTTGGGCCGAAGCCCATCAATGGCCAGTCTCACTTCCTCTTCCCTGATTTCTTCTGCCAAAACACCAAGAGAGGGATCATCCCCTGGCTCAGGGATGGTTTCAGCCAGGAAAGCCGACATCTCATCCCGATCAGATCCCTCTTTCCCAAGAGGTGTGAGTAAAAGGACCTGACCACCTCCAGGATCCCTGATTTGGATCTGTTCAGGGACCCCGTACTATCGATCAGTCCTGTCACCATTTACAATTCACTGACATCTTACAGTTCCTGTAGGGGTCGGGTGAGCGGTACTTCCCGAAATCCCTCTCAAAAACCAAAGATGTGTGCCTATCATACTGACACCTCTTAAGCAAAGACTTCACTCTGGAGATTTCCTCACGGTCACCTCCAGTCGAGACGAGCTGCTCGAGTTTCCTCCCCAGAGCCTGATACAAGCGATGCCTGTTCAGACTCCTGAGGCTCGAGAGCTTGCGGAAGAACCCCGCCACCCGCTTTTTGAAGATCTCCCACCACTCTGACTTACTACTACAGAGATCCAAAAGCGGTACCTGGCTCTGAAGAAAATCCTCGAAGGATTGTCTCACATTCGCTTCTTCCAGCAGGGACGAATTCAGCTTCCACAGCCCTCTTCCCATCCGGGGAGTTTCTGCAACATTCAGAGAAAAGAAAATTAGACAGTGATCGGAGAACTCCACCTCAACGGCGGACACAGCAGAAAAGATGGCATCCTCCTTTAAAAAAACCTGTCTATTCTAGATCTACAGCTACCCCTATGATAGGTGAAACCCCCGTGACCTGGGGTGTGCCGGATGTGGACATCCACCAGGCGAGCTTCACTGGCTATGCTATTGAGCGTGATACTGTCATAAGCAGGCGATCTCCAGGACCCCCCCGATCCGGGACCTCGTAATGGTGTTGAAGTCCCCACCGAAGACCACCTGCGGCTTGTAAAAAGAAAGGGCTTAATCCTCAGGAAGAGACATTTCCGTCCCACTTTGATGTGGGGCCATAGATGTTTATGAGCCGTAGCTCTTGTCCCCTCATGAAGACGTCAAGGACCAGGCACCTCCCCATTTCTAAGCTCGATCACTCGTCTGCATTCCATATCTGCAGTCTTAAAGAGGACTGCCACCCCGCTATACGGCTCGGCCAGCAAGAGACCAGTATGAGGGCCCGCACCTCCACTCTCTCCGTGCTTTATGTATGGCCCCCATGTCAGTTAGTCTGGTCTCCTGCAAAAATAAAATTTCAGCCTCAATTCGGGTGAGAAAATCAAAGGCCGTAAATCTAGCCGCATCTGACTTAATGCTGGCGACATTAATGGACGCCAGCGTCAACGGAGCGAGTTCAGCCATCATGAGTGATCAAGCTCGACGGCCTTCTTCTTACCCACCCCACTCCCACCACCCTCTGGGGAGGAGTCGGAACCCTTCCTTTTAAGGTGGACGAGGTGTCCATTCCTCCTCCCCTGGTGTCCTCACCTCCGGACTCCAGGTCTGTCCCCCCCTGGGAGAAACAACGTCCCCCAAGGGTTGGACTCCGCCATCCCCTAAAAGACCCCCCGATGCCGCCCCCGGTCCCCTGCCCTCGTCCGGCGACTCTTTAGCAGAGTCCTCAAGGGCCTGGAACGGTTGGAGAGTGTGATCAGAGGGGGAACGGTGGGCACTTCCGTTGGTACCCTCACGGTCGGGGGTGGGGGGGATTTGGAAGACTTATTCAGCCTCTTCCTCCCCCTCCTGTTGTTGCGTTTTTTCCACCCTTTGATGTTGTAGGCTGCTCTAAGACTTCCTCATCAACACTTTCATACTGAGAGGAGTTGTCTGAGTCAGCCGCTTTATCCTCCCTCTCCATCCTCCTGATCTCCTCGTTCACCGCTTCCTCCCCCAGGGCCTCAGAGGCTTTAGCCACCAACCCAGAGGGAGAGCAGGCATCACCCCGGTTACCCGAGGCTCCACCTGCTCCTTACCCCCCTGGCGAGCCGCCTGCCTCCGCTGATATGAGGGGCCTCTAGTGACCTTGCCTTTCCTCACGGCCCCTCAGCCCCCTCCCCGCCACCACCCCCGCCGCGACAGAGGAAGCCCCGCCGGAGGTTTCCCCCCACGGTCTCCCCCCACCGGGCCCGCAGCAGTATTGGAGAAGGAGCGAGGGCAGCGGCTATACGGGTGACCTAAGTCACCACACAGGTTGCACCGAATGTCCCTACACGCAGCGGCGAGATGCCCACCCCGCCACACAAGGCACATTTCTGCACCTTGCAGCTTGCGCTGAAGTGGCGGGGATCGCCGCACTTGTGACAAACCTTCGGCTGCCCCTGGTAGAAGATCAGGATCCTGTCCCTTCCCAGGAATGCCGAGGAAGGGATGTGGGTGACCGTATCGCCTGAGACCTTCAACTTAACCATGAAGGTCCAGCCCCCCGACCAAATACCAAACTCGTCCCTGTTCTTTTTTGGGACCTCAGTGACTTCCCCATACCGGGAAAGCCACGTCATTATGTCCACGCCTGAGAGTGACTCGTTACATGTCACCACGGTCACTCTCTTGACGGAATTTTGGCGAGACACCGCCTGTACGACGAAGCCTCGCCATCCGGGCTCCCCTTTCACCAGCTCATAATTTGACCAGAAGAGCTCAAGCCCCTCTGGCCGAACAAAGCTGATGTCAAAGAAACGGGCTGATGTGGGATGGATCAGGGCAAAGATGTCATCTGCCCTGAAGCCCATCTTCAGGAGGAGCTCCACCACCCTACTCCTGGGTGGGCAAGCTTCACTGCCCCCCCACCGAAGACGGACCACATTCCTCCTCACCAGCCCTTGCCCGGCTGTTGGGAGAGACCAGACAGTCCCTCCCTCTCTTCTCTCTTGGAAGGCGGCTAAACCATGTCTCTCTATCCAGAAAGACAAGTCCACCGTCCTCCCCTCTACAATTATCGACCTTCTCCCCTTTTGAGGGCTTCCAGGAAACGGCGGTGCAAAACGCCGTCCCCGGAGTCCAGAGGTGAGGAGACCCCCTGAGAACCCCCCCGGGAGCCCCCCCTACCCCCAGCCGTGACCCCCGCATATGAACGCCTGGGAGCCACGGCTGGGGAGGCAGATGGACCAGCCCTTACCCCACTCACACTTGCTCCCACATTCACACCTGCATCCACCCTGGCATTCACTCCCAGACTCACTCCCTCATTCATACCACCCTCGCCATCACTCACACCTCCATGCACCACCTCCGCAAACAGTTCTTCAAAAATGTCACTCGCACCATCACTATCATCCTCACTATCCATACTATCCATATAATTCACATTATTTACATTATTATTTACATCATTTACATTGCCTACATTGCCTTTAGCCTTGCTTGTAGCTTTGTGGCTTTCAACATCTCCTGCTGGGGGCCCTGCTGGATAACAATGTCTTGTTTTTCTTCTCCATTTTTTTTTCCTCTACCCAGGAGTGCCACTGCCCCTTTAAATGCACCAGAGCAGAGTGCACTTAGTACACCCTGCCTGGGCTCAGGAGCAGCAGCAGCTCCTGGGCTCTCTGGAACCACATTTTTTTTTTTTTCACTTTTTTTTTTTCCTGTGCTTCCTAGGGCAGGGACGGATCTTGCCACCGCTCCCTGCCCTCCACACACCTCCCCCGCCGGCTTTACCTGGAGCGCCGGAGCCCCGCACCACCAGATGACGGTAAGTGGGTTGGGGACCCCGACAACTCCCTACCGGCTTTTGGGGCTGCAGACCCGATGGTATGGGTGGGCAGGACAGAGGGCGGCGGACCCGCCGAGGCCACGCCCCCCCACCGGCCACAGTAACTCCAGGCTGGGCAGCAGCCCCTTGCGAGGCCACGCCCACCCCAGATGACACGGGCACAGTGGGCGGAGCCACGGCCGCCGAGGCCACGCCCCCCGCCGGCCCACAGTCACTCCAGGCTGGGCAGCAGCCCCTTGCGAGGCCACGCCCACCCCAGATGACCCGGGCACAGTGGGCGGAGCCACGGCCGCCGAGGCCACGCCCCCCCGCCGGCCCACAGTCACTCCAGGCCGGGCAGCAGCCCCTTGCGAGGCCACCCCCACCCCAGATGACCGGGCACAGCGGGCGGAGCCACGGCCGCCGAGGCCACGCCCCCCCACCGGCTACAGCCCCTCCAGGCTGGGCAGCAGCCCCTTGCGAGGCCAACCCACCCCAGATGATGCGAGCACGGCGGGCGGGACTTCAGTCAGGGAGAGCACGCCCCCCCTGCATGCCTCTGCAGATAGGGCAACATTCAGG
>JARQOD010001714.1:0-7500 GCA_033576555.1 Oophaga sylvatica | reverse complement strand
AGCCCATCAATGGCCAGTCTCACTTCCTCTTCCCTGATTGCTTCTGCCAAAACACCAAGAGAGGGATCATCCCCTGGCTCAGGGATGGTTTCAGCCAGGAAAGCCGACATCTCATCCCGATCTAGATCCCTCTTTCCCAAGAGGTGTGAGTAAAAGGACCTGACCACCTCCAGGATCCCTGATTTGGATCTGTTCAGGGACCCCGTACTATCGATCAGTCCTGTCACCATTTTACAATTCACTGACATCTTACAGTTCCTGTAGGGGTCGGGTGAGCGGTACTTCCCGAAATCCCTCTCAAAAACCAAAGATGTGTGCCTATCATACTGACACCTCTTAAGCAAAGACTTCACTCTGGAGATTTCCTCACGGTCACCTCCAGTCGAGACGAGCTGCTCGAGTTTCCTCCCCAGAGCCTGATACAAGCGATGCCTGTTCAGACTCCTGAGGCTCGAGAGCTTGCGGAAGAACCCCGCCACCCGCTTTTTGAAGATCTCCCACCACTCTGACTTACTACTACAGAGATCCAAAAGCGGTACCTGGCTCTGAAGAAAATCCTCGAAGGATTGTCTCACATTCGCTTCTTCCAGCAGGGACGAATTCAGCTTCCACAGCCCTCTTCCCATCCGGGAGTTTCTGCAACATTCAGAGAAAAGAAAATTAGACAGTGATCGGAGAACTCCACCTCAACGGCGGACACAGCAGAAAAGATGGCATCCTCCTTTAAAAAAAAACCTGTCTATTCTAGATCTACAGCTACCCCTATGATAGGTGAAACCCCCGTGACCTGGGGTGTGCCGGATGTGGACATCCACCAGGCGAGCTTCACTGGCTATGCTATTGAGCGTGATACTGTCATAAGGCAGGCGATCTCCAGGACCCCCCCGATCACGGGACCTCGTAATGGTGTTGAAGTCCCCACCGAAGACCACCTGCCGGCTTGTAAAAAGAAAGGGCTTAATCCTCAGGAAGAGACATTTCCGGTCCCACTTTGATTGTGGACCATAGATGTTTATGAGCCGTAGCTCTTGTCCCCTCATGAAGACGTCAAGGACCAGGCACCTCCCCATTTCTAGCTCGATCACTCGTCTGCATTCCACATCTGCAGTCTTAAAGAGGACTGCCACCCCGCTATACGGCTCGGCCGCAAGAGACCAGTATGAGGGCCCGCACCTCCACTCTCTCCGTGCTTTATGTATGGCCCCCATGTCAGTTAGTCTGGTCTCCTGCAAAATAAAATTTCAGCCTCAATTCGGGTGAGAAAATCAAAGGCCGTAAATCTAGCCGCATCTGACTTAATGCTGGCGACATTAATGGACGCCAGCGTCAACGGAGCGAGTTCAGCCATCATGAGTGATCAAGCTCGACGGCCTTCTTCTTACCCACCCCACTCCCACCACCCTCTGGGGAGGAGTCGGAACCCTTCCTTTTTAAGGTGGACGAGGTGTCCATTCCTCCTCCCCTGGTGTCCTCACCTCCGGACTCCAGGTCTGTCCCCCCCTTGGGAGAAACAACGTCCCCCAAGGGTTGGACTCCGCCATCCCCTAAAAGACCCCCCGATGCCGCCCCCGGTCCCCTGCCCTCGTCCGGCGACTCTTTAGCAGAGTCCTCAAGGGCCTGGAACCGGTTGGAGAGTGTGATCAGAGGGGGAACGGTGGGCACTTCCGTTGGTACCCTCACGGTCAGGGGTGGGGGGGATTTGGAAGACTTATTCAGCCTCTTCCTCCCCCTCCTGTTGTTGCGCTTTTTTCCACCCTTTGATATTGTAGGCTGCTCTAAGACTTCCTCATCAACACTTTCATACTGAGAGGAGTTGTCTGAGTCAGCCGCTTTATCCTCCCTCTCCATCCTCCTGATCTCCTCGTTCACCGCTTCCTCCCCCAGGGCCTCAGAGGCTTTAGCCACCAACCCAGAGGGAGGAGCAGGCATCACCCCAGTTACCCGAGGCTCCACCTGCTCCTTACCCCCTGGCGAGCCGCCTGCCTCCGCTGATATGAGGGGCCTCTAGTGACTTTGCCTTTCCTCACTGGCCCCTCAGCCCCCTCCCCGCCACCACCGCTCGCCGCGACAGAGGAAGCCCCGCCGGAGGTTTCCCCCCCACGGTCTCCCCCCACCGGGCCCGCAGCAGTATTGGAGAAGGAGCGAGGGCAGCGGCTATACGGGTGACCTAAGTCACCACACAGGTTGCACCGAATGTCCCTACACGCAGCGGCGAGATGGCCCACCCCGCCACACAAGGCACATTTCTGCACCTTGCAGCTTGCGCTGAAGTGGCGGGGATCGCCGCACTTGTGACAAACCTTCGGCTGCCCCTGGTAGAAGATCAGGATCCTGTCCCTTCCCAGGAATGCCGAGGAAGGGATGTGGGTGACCGTATCGCCTGAGACCTTCAACTTAACCATGAAGGTCCAGCCCCCCGACCAAATACCAAACTCGTCCCTGTTCTTTTTTGGGACCTCAGTGACTTCCCCATACCGGGAAAGCCACGTCATTATGTCCACGCCTGAGAGTGACTCGTTACATGTCACCACGGTCACTCTCTTGACGGAATTTTGGCGAGACACCGCCTGTACGACGAAGCCTCGCCATCCGGGCTCCCCTTTCACCAGCTCATAATTTGACCAGAAGAGCTCAAGCCCCTCTGGCCGAACAAAGCTGATGTCAAAGAAACGGGCTGATGTGGGATGGATCAGGGCAAAGATGTCATCTGCCCTGAAGCCCATCTTCAGGAGGAGCTCCACCACCCTACTCCTGGGTGGGCAAGCTTCACTGCCCCCCCACCGAAGACGGACCACATTCCTCCTCACCAGCCCTTGCCCGGCTGTTGGGAGAGACCAGACAGTCCCTCCCTCTCTTCTCTCTTGGAAGGCGGCTAAACCATGTCTCTCTATCCAGAAAGACAAGTCCACCGTCCTCCCCTCTACAATTATCGACCTTTCTCCCCTTTTGAGGGCCTCCAGGAAACGGCGGTGCAAAACGCCGTCCCCGGAGTCCAGAGGTGAGGAGACCCCCTGAGAACCCCCCCGGGAGCCCCCCCTACCCCCAGCCGTGACCCCCGCATATGAACGCCTGGGAGCCACGGCTGGGGAGGCAGATGGACCAGCCCTTACCCCACTCACACTTGCTCCCACATTCACACCTGCATCCACCCTGGCATTCACTCCCAGACTCACTCCCTCATTCATACCACCCTCGCCATCACTCACACCTCCATGCACCACCTCCGCAAACAGTTCTTCAAAAATGTCACTCGCACCATCACTATCATCCTCACTATCCATACTATCCATATAATTCCATTATTTATATTATTTACATTATTATTTACATCATTTACATTGCCTACATTGCCTTTAGCCTTGCTTGTAGCTTTGTGGCTTTCAACATCTCCTGCTGGGGGCCCTGGCTGGATAATGATGTCTTTGTCTTCATTTTTTCTCCCTCTACCCAGGAGTGCCACTGCCCTTTAAATGCACCAGAGCAGAGTGCACTTAGTACACCCTGCCTGGGCTCAGGAGCAGCAGCAGCTCCTGGGCTCTCTGGAACCACATTTTTTTTTTTTTTCTCTTTTTTTTTTTTTTTTCCTGTGCTTCCTAGGGCAGGGACGGATCTTGCCACCGCTCCCTGCCCTCCACACACCTCCCCCGCCGGCTCTACCTGGAGCGCCGGAGCCCCCGCACCACCAGATGACGGTAAGTGGGTTGGGGACCCCGACAACTCCCTACCGGCTTTTGGGGCTGCAGACCCGATGGTATGGGTGGGCAGGACAGAGGGCGGCGGACCCGCTGAGGCCACGCCCCCCCCACCGGCCACAGTCACTCCAGGCTGGGCAGCAGCCCCTTGCGAGGCCACGCCCACCCCAGATGACACGGGCACAGTGGGCGGAGCCACGGCCGCCGAGGCCACGCCCCCCCGCCGGCCCACAGTCACTCCAGGCTGGGCAGCAGCCCCTTGCGAGGCCACGCCCACCCCAGATGACCCGGGCACAGTGGGCGGAGCCATGGCCGCCGAGGCCACGCCCCCCCGCCGGCCCACAGTCACTCCAGGCCGGGCAGCAGCCCCTTGCGAGGCCACCCCCACCCCAGATGACCCGGGCACAGCGGGCGGAGCCACGGCCGCCGAGGCCACGCCCCCCCCGCCGGCTACAGCCCCTCCAGGCTGGGCAGCAGCCCCTTGCGAGGCCACACCCACCCCAGATGATGCGAGCACGGCGGGCGGGACTTCAGTCAGGGAGAGCACGCCCCCCCTGCATGCCTCTGCAGACAGGGCAACATTCAGGGAGGCCACGCCCCCCCCACAGGCCTTCACTACCGCTCTGTACCCACCCCCTGCTGTAGGCAAGGCTGGCCACTCCCCTTCGGCATCCAGTGGTGGCGGGGTCCCCCGCACGGACCCCTTTTGGGGTCTACGTGCCGAGTGCCCCGGCTTCACCACGGTCGCCTCCAGGGGAGCTACCAACTCCTTGCAGGTCTTTAATTGCTGCTTTACAGCAGTATCTGCGCCCCTTCTATGCTTCTGGACCCCCATAAGTGATCCAGACTTAACGGATCCGTTCGTGGGGGGCCCAGAAGCTGCTCTCACCGCAATTGGAGATGCGGCCCTGGCTTTACCTTTACCAGGTGCTGGGCCAGCCCCCCCTGCCACCGGGGACTGAGCCCAAGCACCCCCACTAACGCCACCATTACCAGTACCAGCACCGATCTCCATATCGCTGCCTGAATCCGAACTGCCACCACCAGAAGTGTCAGCAAGACCCAGGCAGACTTTACTCTCCCCGCTCCCTTGCACCGGACCCACCACAGGGCCCGGGCTGGGGTGGGCAGCGGGTTCCACACAGCGGGACTGGGGGGCCCCGGAAAGAGGGACAAAAACAAGCTTCTCCTCCACCACTTGCTTCGCCTTACGCCTTCTTCCCCTCTTCCCAGTTGCCTCATCCTCAAGGCAGACCTCGTCCCCAAACAACAGCGTGCCAAACCGTGCCGGGGACTCAATCTGCCTCACTTGCTGTAGGATGAGGCAGCCCCCCTTATTATTTCTCCCGCTCCCTCCATCCTCCCCCTCACTCCCACTTTCCTCCATGTCACTGGAGTCCGGTGGGAGAGCCACTTGTTCGGGGGCTATCCCGCTGTGCGATACCTGGGAGCTTTTACCCACCAGGTCCTGGGCGCTCTTACTCACCAGGTCCTGGGCGCTCTTACTCACCAGGTCCCCAGGTGGAGCTGGCGCAGATGTTCCACCATCTTCCTCCTCCTCGTCCTCCACCTGGCTGGGACCTCCTGACCCCCCAGGAGACCCCCCGGTCATGGCTCTGAACCGGTCATCGTTCCTTAACTTCTCCTCGAAGGGGCCGCTTCCCTCCAGGATGATCTTCCTCCTCTCCTCCAGTGCTCTTATCTCCCCCTTCAGCTTTCCGACCGTGGCAGATACCTCCGCTCTCTTTGAGGCAGGGAGCTTATTTTTTGCTGTCACACGAGCTCCCCTCAACCTCTCCCGGAGTATCCTCAGCTGCTTAGCTGCCTCCTCATACTCACAGAGGTGGGCATGGATGCGGGAGGCATAGATGGTGGACGGCTCTCCCGCAGCCTTGGAGCCCCAGATATTAAGGGGGGCTCCTGCCGCACCTCTGCCTGCAGCCTCCTCACCGGGAGAAGGAGATGCCACGGCCCCGGCTTCAGGGGTCCTGGATCCTGGAGCCTTGCGGCCCCCCGGTATCTTCCTCCTATTCATCCCCGGGACTGGCTTGCTGTAGCGTGGGCCTCTAGATGTTATGTGAGGCCCCCCACCCCCAGCTAGCTTGCCGGGGGGTGGGAGCCAGGGGCACAGCCCCGACGCTCAGTCCCAGGGAAAGTCTCTCTCTGCCTGGGAAGGGGCAGGTAGCAGTCCAGATAGAGAAAAAAAAATCCTCCTTCCCAGGCACTTAGCTCCTAGCAGCCTTGCTCTCTGCTTCCACCAGCAGCAACCACACCTCCAGCAACCACACCTCTCCACTTCCTGGGTGGAGCTGGAAGCACTGCAGTTGCTGGCATGAGACTTGCCCTCCAATAGATCCTTGTAAAAGGATTTAAAGTGTACTCATTCAAATTAGAGAGACAATTTAAATTTAAAAGATTAGACCTGCCTCCACCGCAGGGGGGCTCGCTCGACCCACCAGCGGACAGGCACCAGTATTGGGAGAGGGGGGCTGGCCATCAGGGTCCACCGCAACTCTGGCACAAACTCGGCGACACGCAGGTCGCACGGGCAGGAACGGACTGGCCGTGTCGGCTTCGCACTTTTTTGGATTTAGAAAGGCATGACATGCCGATGTGTGGCCCAGCTATGTAAGGCACACATAAATCCAGGAGAATGCACAGGAAGGTAACCGCAACGCTTGATATCCATTCACTTCACTCACACTTTCAGACACACCCATTAGGGGTATAAAAGGGAGTGACACGTAGCAGTCAGTCAGTCAAGCTTAGGAGGGAGAAGAGTTCAGTCAAGCTCCAGGTGGCTCAGGAGTGAGTCATCCCTTAGTCTGCTTCCTGTCTTAGTACAGAGCAGTTCAGTCTCAGTCCAGTCTGGAATGGAGGATACTGAGAGCTATTCAGTGAGCTCTAGGAGAAAGCTGACATTACCATCAAAAGCTACAAGTGCTTATGTTAAGAGCGGGAAGCAGGGCGAAGGGCGCAGTGGAGAAGATAGAGACTAGTGCATTAGGTATCAGACTACCTGCACTGAATCACCGGACACCGGGGTCTGAAGCGTTGCTAGAGTTTCAAGCTTAGTAACAAGAAAACCGGAGGCATCTGGACTACAGGTCGCAGAGAGCAGCCCTAAGCGTCGATACGTAACCGGAGTCAGGGAGAACGGGGACTTTGAGTCAAGGCCAGACAAAAGTAAGGACTTAGTTCTCTCAACATCTGCTAGTCAGAGACATAGAAGGCTCCACCACAACGTCGGCCGGGCATTACAGCTATAGAGAAAGCTGGAGATTGCAGAGTTAACTTCGCTTCACGCAAGTTTGGACTCAGATACATTTGAAGTTAAGGAGGCCTCTAACCTGCTCAGCGGTTACCCAAATGTGCATTCTCCACCCCGACCAGCTTCCCGGGATCTACCTGAAACACCTTCAAGTAAAGGTATGAAAAGAAGCTGCATTGTGTGTGACTGAATTCTTAACTACACCCTGCATCACCACCATAGACTTCCAGGGACCCGTCTCACCTGTGGGAGACTTACCACCCAGCTGCCCCATAACATCCCCTGTGAAGGTCCTTATAGCAGCGCTGGTCCAATTGATCAGATACCACAGGTGGCGTCACGAACTACCTACAAATCCCCTGTAAATATCCCCCATTACAAGATCGCCCAGGGCCACGGACCGAGCCCCGCTGCCAGTGACATTCCCCATAGACTTCTATGGGCTCGGTGCCGAGTACCCCATAGCCCTGGTACCACCTCAGGGTGGTGCGCGTCATCTATATCTGTGTCTCCCCCTCCTTTTACTCCTCCACCTCT